>AWWV01011413.1:0-72221 GCA_001974805.1 Corchorus capsularis
AATAAGTATTGGACAATTTATTTAGTTTAAATGGGTATGGATATCTTAATATTAGCAAGAGGACTTTAATCTTTGATTAATGATAAATATCTTTTTTTTTACCTTTTTTTTTAAATAAACATATTTGCAATTCGAAAAATCTTTGTTTATGAGTTTTGATGTTGTTTTACTTGAATGATTTTGAATGATTGAGATTTGTAAGTTTGAAGGTTGACAGAATTTGAAAGAATTGAAAAATTTGAAGTTTGATGGAAAATAAAGCAAAGGGCAAAATAGTCCAAAGGGGGGCGGTAGCTAGTAAAAAGGATGCGGTATTTAGTAATTCACATTAGGAATTGAGGGAAAAAAAATAAACAAAAAAAATCTTAGGGTTAAGTGATATAGATAATGACTTTATTAGACATAACCATTCCACATTAAACTTCTTTTTATTAGAAAAAAGAAAATGAGAGAAAATGCACTCTATTTTACATGTTCATTAAACAAAGATTGAACAACAAACAGTCTGTCAATTCCTAAGAGGCACATGCTATCAAACATCCATCCTACAACAAGATTAGCCAGTTACAAGGCTTAAGTTTTTCCTGGCAAAGGGAAAATGAGACCTTTGATGAGCTAACTCATTTGATTTACAACCCATAAAAGATGGGGAAGGAAATTACAAAAGGATTACAAGAAAGAAGAACAGATGGGAACATTGATGATGGCCGTAAAACTTCACTCATCAATTCCATAGTCCTCCCCAAAGTATTTATCAACCAAACCATTCGCCATGTTTCTCAAATCTTCATTTTCATGAAATTGATATCGTTCCATAGCATCAATCCCGTCCTCGTGCTCAACAAGTTTTGGGCCCTCTCCATTTGGCATTCCTCTCAAAACCTAATACAGAGAAAATGCAAAAAGGTTTGTGTTATTTCTCGAAATGAAAATGCGGCTTCATTTCATCTTTGGGGCAAAGTAAACAAGTCTGCTGCATGAGTAAACTTGCCCACATGTGCAAGACTTATATAACTTCATAATAATTCTGATAATAAAACTACTGAACTTTAATTTGCTCACCAGCTCCATGAACTGAAGTCCTAGTCTGGCAGCCTCTATGTCAGCAGATCTAACCAAATCAATAAAACCAGAAAGGCATCCTCTCTGAACAAGGGAAACCAAGTGCTCCTGGATTAGAGTTGGCTTCCCATCATGACCTGTAGGGGCAACACAGAGGTTGCCCAACACATATGCTACTTCCTTTCTAATGTCAAAAGGCGCCGTTGAAAGAAGTCGTAGTAGCAAAGGGACTGCCTCACTAGAATATATTAACTGCTTGTGTTCAACAGAACCGGCTGCTATATTAGATAAAACCCATGATGCTTCCTGCATGAACAATGAGGCTTCAGATGGGAGTCAAATATGAGGATAAATGGGACCATGATCAAGCAATTCACTCACCTTCTTCAAGACCCTGTGCTCACTCTTCAAGCATTTTACTAGTACTTTTATGACACCATCTGAAAAGCAGTTAAAACCATCAATATTTTACATTTAATACAATTAAGGATTGCAATATATCACCTTTAGCAAGCAGAGATATTTACTAACCTGTAATTTCATGCCCGGGGACAAGAACAGTAGAAGTCGTATGTGAATCACCAGCGACAAGATTGCCTAAACTTCTCAGAACCTAGATGGAAAGATTTGTCAAAAGAATCAGACAGCAAGCAATAACATTGAAAACATATTAAGACCATGTGCAGTGCAATAAACAAATGAATACTGCTTGACAAAACACTAAACTTGAATATTTGTAATAGTATCATTTATTTTGCTTTTTATTTTTATGATCTTGCTTTCATTCTGAAACATCAACCATTTAGAAACAACAATATCATCACTGCAAAATAATGCCAAGCGAATATGCCTATAAGCATATCAAGCTACAGAAAGCAAAAGCATTAACTGATTTGGCATGTTACCGGAATGAGTAGTTGCAGACTATTTGATGTCGCCAATCTTTCCACAAGAAGTTGAAGGACATCACTCTTCACCAGAACACCAGTTGCATAATTGGAAAGGGCAGAGAGATACACCACTACCCATGCTACTTCAGTAGCCAGCTCCTCACCCCTAATTCAAGAAGTAACTTTTCAGTGCATCTACAATTATGAACATTCAACATAACTCAACATGTTTTATTTGCATCTCCACTCACGATTTTCTTAAGTGTCGAAGAATCGCATCAAGTACTCCATCAACTTTGATGAGTTCTGTTGCAGCTTTAGGATCAGGTCCCTAAATCCAAGAAGACATTATGTTGTAAACGAATGTTGAAAGCCACAGATAACACAGCATAGTACAACCCCTACCACATAAGTGATAAAAGTGGTTCGCTAGAAAAAGTTCAAACCTTGATAAGGTTTGACAATGCCCAAGCTGACGTTCTCACAGTTGAACCCTTGTTTGGCAACATCATTCTTGCAAGAGGTGGCAAAGCCCCTTGTGATAGCAAAACATTTCTCAACTCCTCCCCTTCGCCAGCAACATTTCCCAATGCCCATGCACACTGCTCAGCAACAGGCAAGGAACTTTTTTCTACAAAATATGAGAAAAGTGGACAAACTTTCAGCTGCTGAACTTAAGAAATAGTGTTAAAACAAGGAACAAGAAAGCATGAAATCCGGAACCATAAAGAGATCTCTTCAATGACGAGAGACTGCGGGTCAAACAAAAAGGGCAACATACATCCAAAATGTTTTGCCGTTTATTAGCTCCAATGCAAACCAATGATATTTCAGAGTTTCAACAACAACAACCAGAGAGAGTAGACTAAACATCACAAACCTCCAAGGTGAGCAATTAGCAAAGGCAATGCAGGCAACAGAGCTTTTGTTTCTTCCGGTTTTCCTGCAGCAATATTTGTCAGGCACCAGGCTGCCTCAAGCAACTGCATTATAATAAGCAAGACAGATGGAAACCTTTTCAGAAACCTTACCTAAATTTACTTACAAAGAATTATACTTAGTTCACAAATCCTAAATATTCGTAAAACAATAATCCATTCAAGCTAATAGTTAAAGCTCAAAATAATCACAGGGGAACTGTATAAATAAGTAAGCATTGTAGGAAAAGACAAGTATTATTCACCTGTTCATCTTGAGAGCCAAAGGAAAGGCATTGCACAAGCAAGGGAATTGCTCCAGCTTTAAGAGCAGCTTCAACAGGAGGGAACTCCGATTTCGACAACAACCGCCTGAGCTCACGAAGTGCATTTACCCTCTTCTGCATCGAACCTTTCCCCCTAAATGATTGATTAATTAATCAAATCATAATTACCCAAATAAAGCAAAACTAACCTAAGTATTAATTAATCTTTAGGATCAAACTACTTAATTAATAGTAACATACTGATAAGCAAAGGCGGATTTCAATTCTTCGACAGCTGAGGAAGTTTGGGCTTCTAAAAGAAACTCTTCTTCGTCAGTTACCATATCATTTTCTTCAACGGGAACGTCTACCTCTCCACTGAGTCCCACTCTACATAGCCGTTTCGCTCGAACCAACGATTCTCTCCTCTCTTTCCCCACCATTACCGCATTTTGCCGCCTCCGTTGAGCCGCCACGTTCCCAACTAAAGCCAATAAGAGAAGAGCCCAGATCAAAAACGGCCACATTTAATGCTCGGGAAAAACCTAAATAAGAAAGGGAGAAAAGAAAACGAACCTGAAGATTTAATGGGGTCTCTTCGATGGGAAGCGGGTGAATCGTCGGCCATTTTTGGGAAGATATTTCGAGTGAAGGATTTCGAAAGTGATGATGAAACTTGAGAGTTCCACTCTCTCCCCTGAAATTAACCTTTTCTTTTTTCTTTTTTTGGTTTTCGACCAAGCGCGAAAATTCGCCGCCTTTTGATTGATGGATTACTGTCTTATTTCGCGAATTGAAAATTTAGACCTCATTGTTTCTCTTATTTAGCATCGTCGGTCCCTGAATTTTTCGATTTTAGCCTGAAATGTTTGTTAAATTAACCAATCTTCACCCTTTTTAGTAGTAGTTTTTAGTAGCCGAGCTGCAGCCAGGCTAACCTCCATGCTTTAAAATGTCAATGCCATGAAGAAAGCAACAAACCAAAAACTTGGACTTGGAAGAGTAGGCCATTTTTTGCAATCAAAACAAGTTATTAGTCATCATTTTATCATTGATTTGGTTAAATAAATAAAATGAAGTCATAGCTAATAAAGATTTCAATATATATTGATATATAATTCAATCAACCAAAATGAGTCGTATTAATTAAGAGATAAATCAGGTTAAAAAGACGAATTCATTGAAACCTCTGTTGGCATTATACTTTACATTGCTAACAAATCGTTTTGTAGGAGAATTCTTGGAGGTGGAATATTTACTAAGAAATGTTTTCAGAACTTTGCATCATAAAGTTGATGTTCAATCTTGGTCAACCTTTTGGAAGGAGATTGTAGACCCATGAAAACGTTCAATTGAATAAAGAATCATATCTTGAAGTTGCTCAATTTTCAATCAAGGAGGTTGATTTCGTTTGTTAAAAGATCAAGTCTAAAGTAATTAGATGATTATTCTTAATTTACTATGATTGTTCTTTATTTTGAGGATTTGTTTTCCAAGATTGTTTTTGCGTTTGATAATGAAATTGAAATTTGTTCCCAAACTTCATTGTCCTCATTTTGACATGAGATTTATGTTACAATCTTTGTAATTAGATTTTTACTAAGTATATTTAATTGTTATTCTTAAATACTAGATGTAACCCAACATTGTATTTAAATTAAATGTCTTTATGATATGAACAAGTTTCTTTTTTATTATCTCCAAACACATACACAACCACAAACAAAAGAAGGACAATTAGAATTTAGAAGAGTAGTATATATCATTCAAATAACAATATCTTAAAAATACTCAATAAAGTGTGATCTAACAAGGCACAATAAGTGTGTTCCAAACTTTAGTTACTCATTAAATTCGAATGAAAAAAATTCATATTATGTTCAGATTTCATAACATAATTGCTCAAAGCAGTTTTTAGAAGCACAAGAAATCAAACATCAAGTTAAAATTTTTATCATAAAGTTCATGGAAGAAAAATGGAGAACTTTTCTTCTTCTTTTTTTTTTTAAAAAAAAGCCCTAAACGTAACTGATATGTTGGAGGAAATTAAAAATAGAGGCATTGACAAGGTTGATCCAAAGACAATTCGTTTAATGATTTACATATTGCACATATTGCACTTTATGAGTTAATGTGCTTTTCAAGTTTCAGAACACAGTGGAACATTGGTAAAATTAAGTGTTTAGTACTATTGAATTCCACTTAGTTATGCTAATTTTTCTTTGTTTCCTGATAATATATTGCATGTAATAGATTTAAATGCTTTGGTCAATGATGCCTACTCAAAGATAATTGAGGCGGATGCCCCTCCTTCAAGAATAGAGATGAAAGTCCCTACTGAGATAGAAACCCTTGATTTTACAATGAGGTCTAAGGAATCGAAATTGCAAAAGAGATTTGCACAGGGAGATCTAAAGAAGATATGGAAATTGCAAATGAGTTTTGTACTCCATGCAAAAGTAGTACAACCAAACCAAAAGGTATATATATACATCTACAGAAAAAATTAACACAGTTTTTCTATATTCTCGAAGTTAACATAATTAAATAAATTAATGCATTCAATGCAGGTAGAAAGAGAGTTGTAGGGAAAAGACAGATTGATTCAATAATTCGAAAGCTACGGTTTTTATCTGTTCGTAGTGATGAAGAAGCGTTGGTTTTCTATGATCCTACTAGGAAGAAAAGAAGTGCAAAAGTTTTGTTTCCTTTAGCCTGTTTTTCTTGTACCAAATAGTGGAAGCTTTTCCTTCCTCCCCATATCCTCCCAACCAAACAAACTATAAGGAGTGTAGAAGTTATTATTTTGGAGGTATTTTCAGTTGCATCATAAAAGTTGTTGTTCAATCTTGGTCAACCTAGTGAAAGGAGATTGTATAGTACCCTTGAAATGGATCAATTTATAGCTGTTCAATTTCAATCAACCTATATTGGAAGAAGATTGATTTCGATTGTTCAAAAGATCATATGATTGTTCTATTTGTGTTTGATAATAAAATTGAAATTAGTCCCCCAATTTCATTGTCTTTATTTTGACATGAAATTTGTGTCACAATCTTTGGAATTAGATTTTTACTAAGTATAATTGGTAATCTTATGTTATAATATAAAATGCTTCCAAGAGACAAGAGAAAAGCTTCTAACTAGGAAAGATTGTTTATCTTTATAAAGTATATCCCCGGACTTTTTTTGCTGGTCTTTGAAAAAAGAGATTTTTTTGTAATGATGGTTAGATTGTGTAATATAATTTGATCTTGATTAGGAAATAAGTACAAATAGAAATGGTTTGTAGTTGGACCTTAAAGACCTAATCAAATTAGGATGAAATATATTCCAAAGGAATCAATGAATTCTCCCACCTTGGATAGGATGAATTTGCAGGAAAATTGAAGCCTAACTCATATATTTTATCATTTGAACCAACAAAAAAACTAACAAGATGGCCAAAGCAATTTAAAGTTGGCCTAACAAATTAATAGTTGTTTTTTTTTATCATTACAATTAGATATCTCTCTATACCATATAATTGGAAGTCTTATTGTAATCAGATAATCTTTCTTTTTCTTTTTGTTCAGAAAGTCTTTCTATGCTCATTACAAATAAAAACTATGTCCACTAATAAAGGTATATATCATGTGGCACAAAACCCACATAAAGTGAGACAAAATCCATATACATTAGAATTTGAATTCATAATCTCATAATTCACGTACAAGTACACCTATCAATTGAACTAACAACTCGGTTAACACTGTTAATTTTGCATGTTTATACACTATATATATATATAGTAGTACATATATAAATTTCTAGCTTTGCCAAAAAGGTTAAGTAGGTTAGGGGAACAAAAAATTAAAATAGTACTACTAAAGTAAGGGAGCTTAAAAAGACCATTCATTATGTAGAAATAATAAAAAAAAAAAGACCATTCATTTGCAAAAAAGTAAAAATACAAAGACCATTCATTTATTCCCACGTGTAGCTAAATACGTGGCCTTTAATTCCGTTGTTGAACTTGAAAATTTCCTCCTCCTTCCCGTACTTCCTCCTCTTTCAGTTTCTCTCTCAGTTTCTCGAGAAACAAACATCGAAGACACCATTTATAAACCCAACTCTTCCTTCTGGTCAAAAAAAAAAAAAAACCCACTCTTCCCTTATTCCTAACTAAAAAATCACACCAAAATCATGACAACACATAATCACCACATTAATCCATTAAAAGCCGTGAGTTTAACCCATGTAAGGTTTCAAAGAGGAGACCAACTCGGCCATTTCTTAGCCTGGGTTTCATTAGTCCCAGTCTTCATTTCCCTCGGTGGATTCGTCTCTCATTTCATCTTCCGTCGAGAGCTTCAAGGAATGTTCTTCGCATTAGGCATATTAATATCTCAATTCATCAACGAACTCATCAAAACATCAGTTCAACAAGCCAGGCCTTCAGAAACCTGTGTTCTTTTAGAAACATGTGATTCCCATGGTTGGCCTTCGGGACATTCCCAATACATGTTCTTTTTCGCTGTTTATTACACCCTTTTGTCTTGTAAAGGGATTGGTTTGGTTTCAAAAGTTCGAGTGAAATGGGCTGCTCTGTTTTTGCCTTGGTGTTTGGCTTTTCTGACCATGTATTCTAGGGTTTATTTGGGTTACCATACGGTGCCTCAGGTTTTTGCTGGTGCTTCTTTGGGGGTTGTTCTTGGGTTGGCTTGGTTTTGGGTGGTGAATTCGAAGATTTTTGGTTATTTTCCATTGATTGAAGAAAGTGCTTTTGGGAGGTTTTTTTATGTTAAGGATTCTTCCCATATATCAGATGTGTTGAAGTTTGAGTATGATAATGCCAGATCAGCTAGGAATAATATGGCTGCTAGAAAAGCTATGGCTTCCAAGAGCAGTTGATATTCGGGTATGGAAAATCTTATCATTTCAATTTTAATTACCGTTTGATCCTAATTTATTGTAATCCTTCTATAGTTCTTATAATTGAAAATTAATAATATATGTATTCTTATTGTTAATGATGATGATGGATTGTTGAATAGTTTGATTGAGTTAATTAAGAAATAAGATCAATTCAAGTTGTTTGTTTTGCATCTTTTTATTTATTTTATATATTCTATTTTTTAATTGATGAAATATGAGGGAAAAAAAAGCTACATTATTAATTTGATATTATAAGTTTTCTTGGTGATTCCAAATGAAGTAATGAATTTGAATTGGATGAGTTATAGGAAGATTTGAAGGCTACCCATCTTTTTATCACTTGAACCAACTACTAACAAAAATGGGATAAAGCAATTTAAGGCTGGCCGCTGGCCTAACAAATTAATTACTAGCGGCTAATTATTATGCATATTAAGTATAGTATATTACTTCAATTAGGGTAGGGGAAATAAATATATAGAAGTTAGGTTAGTCTTTTCTATTTTCACATTAATGAAAAATAGTTAATCAATTTCACATATATAGCTTTTGGATGCACTCGTTTCTTATCTTATGATCTTTTTCACAAAGGATGGACTATCAAGGTTAGACATACTTTGAAGAAGACAACAAATGTGCCAATTTTTTAGAATGGGACAATGTCACTATAGGAATTGTGTGTTAAACTTCTCCACTTTCTTTTCTTATCCCCTTTAATTTGTTAGTTGAGCATATATGGATTCAAGAATATCATGTGATTATTTGAGGCATAGTAGCATTTATCCATCTCCTCTTTGGATATAGTACTTTTGAGTTTTGACAAAAGTAGAGCATATTGCAACATTGTTATTACCTCCCCAATTAATTCAATCCAAATCAAGACTAACCAAAACAATATTCTCATTAATTTTATTTGATAAATCACATATTTCTCATTACTAATGGAAAAATATTACTCCCATTTATTTTATTTTAGAAATTGTAGTTCGGTGTGATATAAGAACTGAATTTAGTCATGTGTGATATAGATAGCCTCTAGACATTTGTAATTTTGACCTCTATTGATTTAATCAATGCTATCATACTTTTCTCTAAAAAAAATGAAGTACATTACGAATTCATATTTGTCACTTATGAGTTCATATAATTAGGATTACCTCAAAAGAACAAAAAAGAGTTCATATATCTAGGATCATGAATTAAAAAAATAAAAAATAAAAAATAAAATAAAATAAAAAAGAAACAATAAAATTGTCCAAAAAAAAAAAAAAATCTTTAACCATTACAAACGCGTGGGGGAAAGCTTTAACAGATCTTTTATTTTTTACCACGTGTAGCCAAAATACGTGGCTGTTTGTATCGTTGCTAACTTGAAGTTTCTCCCCACTTTCCTTACTTCCTCCTTCTTTTTCCAGATTTTCCCGAGAAACAAACACCCGAGACCAGTTTACAGAAACCCAACTCTTCCCATCCCAATAGAAACTACCAATCCTAACATTTCCAAAGGAAAAGAAAAACCCAGATCCAATCTTCAATCAAGTCTCCATCATGACAACACCTCACCTTCATCCATTAAAAGCGGTGACTCTAACCCATGTAAGGTACCAGAGAGGGGACCAACTTGGCCATTTCTTAGCCTGGGTTTCTTTGGTCCCCGTTTTTATTTCCCTCGGTGGCTTCGTTTCTCATTTCATCTTCCGTAGAGAGCTTCAATCAATGTTCTTTGCCTTAGGCCTTATAATATCTCAGTTTATTAATGAACTCATCAAAAAATCTGTTCAACAAGACAGGCCGGAAACCTGTGCTCTTTTAGAAATGTGTGATTCGCACGGTTGGCCTTCGAGTCACTCTCAATATATGTTCTTTTTTGCTGTTTATTACACCCTTTTGACTTGTAAAGGGATTGGTGGGATTTGGAAAGTTAAAGCCAAGGGGGCTGCTTTGTTTTTGCCTTGGTCTTTGGCTCTTCTGACTATGTATTCTAGGGTTTATTTGGGTTACCATACAGTAGCTCAGGTTTTTGCTGGAGCTGCTTTGGGGATTTTTCTTGGATGGGCTTGGTTTTGGGTGGTCAATTCTAAGCTTTTCGGTTATTTTCCTCTGATTGAAGAGAGTCCCTTTGGGAGGTTTTTTTATGTTAAGGATACTTCCCATATATCAGATGTGTTGAAGTTTGAGTATGATAATGCCAGGGCTGCTAGGAGCAATATGGCTGCTAGAAAAGCTATGGCTTCCAAGAGCAATTGATTGCTAGGAACTCTTCGGGTATGGAAAACTTTTTATCTTTCCTTTTAATTTTATGTTTGATCTGTTATTCTATGTGGAGAAGTGTAAGCTTATTTTGTGATTGGAGCTACTTTTGCTGTTGTGCCAGTTTGATAATTCTTTCCTAAATAATGTAGCTTAGGCTGTTTTTAGCACATTTTAGTGAGATAGGGGTTCAATTTCGAAAAATATTCTAGTTTTCATATGTCAATACATGCTTTCTATTGTTATTGAGGTAGTTCTGTAATCTCAGTTATTGTGTCGTATTCTTAGAAAGTGAGAACCATTGCCTGATGTTTTAACATGCGATTGTGAATCATGCTACTAATGACATCCAAGTTTAGGCATGTAAAAGTTGATTTGGCTTCTTGTGTAAACTATCTTATGATCATTTAGGCATTCAAGTTTGCTATTTTGTTTGGCTACTCCATTATTAGTGATTGTAATTGGAACAGTGGATTTGTTCTTGGTATATACTAATCTTAGACGGAACAACATTTGTACTTCCCTTAGAGTGATTAATTCCTGTTTTTCGCATAGCATCAAATCTCTTCTTCACAAGAATATAAGTTGCAGTAAAACCCTGTTGCGGTTCCTTGGCATCCATGTAGTAAATACTAAAATTTTATTGTTATCATAGATCATAAGATGTCATATAGTGATCTTTGAGTTCATTTTTCATTAAATCCTAAGGTGGTCCCTTCCTTTTAGGGGTTGTCTGGTTCCTTCCCATGACCCCATCACTTGTTTCCATATGAAATTTTGTACCAGTCAACAAGTTTCTGCCTTCCTCTTAGAGGTGTATTACTTTGAAATTGCTTTTTTAGCTATCAATTTGCAAGTGAATAACTGGTTGAGAAACAATTGTGTTAGTGGTTACTAACAAGTGGTATAATGACTTTATCAAATTAAACCACGTTAGCTTTCTGAATAAAGCTTTTAAGTTGTCTTTATCTCTGTTTATAGATTGTCTATTTGCTTTGTGCTTATACAGACTGGATTCTCTGGAAAGTTTATTTCAAGTATCATATTTTAAGTTTTTCAACATGTTAACTGTTAACTGCTTCTCTGTGTTGAAGGTGCCCTGTTCCTACCAATTCTATTCAGTGTTTTTAAAACTCCCTCCCTCCCTCTCTTTTATTCTTGTTTAATGCCTTTTAGTTCTATGGTATACAAAAAAATTTTGATATATTGTTGTCAATGAAAATGCTTTTAATTTTGCAGGTCATTATCTTCACCTTGGTGTTTTGAAAATCTGCTTCTATCCCTGTGGCTGTGGCTGATTCAGTTATTTAGTTAATGCTGTTCTAGTTATGCAACTCTTGTTTAGATTGCGTAATCTAAATCTACACAACGAGAATACAGATGGGATCGTTGGCGTTACGGGACACTGCATGCTAGTTTAAAACAAACCTGCTTTTCCCTTTTTATGTTTGAGTACCACAGTTAAAGAACCTTCTTACAGAATATGATAGTGTCTTTTACATCCTTAACTTTTAATACTACTATATATACTTTGTCTTTGATTATAAGAACTTGGTTTGACAGGTTCTGATTTGCATCTAATGAAAGATTTGCAGCAAACTTTATTTGCTCTTGACTGGATTTATGGAGTTTATATATATCTTCATTGCACTTGATTTGTCAAATTTTATATATCTTCCCTGTTGAGCTTGGAGTGTTAATTTTTTTGAAAATCATGGTTGATTGTTTATTGATTCCATGTAATTATTGTTATAAATGCTCAATTTTCAGGAAAATAAGTTTGTTATGTATCTGTAGCTCTTCAGTTTTGCTGCATAGGCAAGTTCAAGCTCCTTCAATTATTCCAAATGGTGTATAAACTTTATATATTTTCATTCTAATCCTCAAAATGTGTCTTGTGTACATTTTAGCTCTCAAACGATTGAAGGCCTCTAAAACCAAACAATTTTTTTCCTATAAAAAGTATTCAGTAACCATTTCATCAATAGATGTTATCAAAAGGCTATGTTGCCTCAATCTACTAGCAAATTGAGTAATTCTTCATTTTATAGTAATTTTAGTGGCAATTCATTTAAAAAGGATGTAAATGCAAAAACTTTATAACAAAAGTGTTAAAAGTGCAAATATCTATTGTTACTCCATTTTTCTTTTACCGATTGCCATATATCCGACAAATTGAATATCAGAAATTAAGCATGATTCAAACTGTATACTCCTTGGAATTTGTTGAATTTTCTACCTCATAAGTTGGATTCGGCGCAAAAAAGGAAATACAATAAAAATCTAACAGAGATATCTTAAATTATTAAAAAAAAAAGAAGAAGAAAGAAAGAAAAAAGAAGACAGACATATAAAAGTAGGGTTTTATTCCACAGTCAGTCCAAAGACTTAAAACCCTGGTTGGGTTCCCAGCTTCCTTCACTTCACTCACTACCTCTTATTTGCAACGAAAAAGGTTCTCTTCCTTTTATCTTAACTCTGTATCTTTTGTCTTGTCTGATTTTGTTTTTATTTTGATGAGCTTCTTCCTCCCCCCTTAATCTTTACCTGACTCCCCTGTATCTGGGTTCTTTTTGCAGGTCATTGAAAATGGCTGGGATAAGAGAGATAACTGCGGCAGAGTTTTTGCAAGTAAGTTTCTTCATGTCTTCTTGAAGCTTGGTTACTGATATGAAAAGGGTTGTGAGTTTTATTTAGTTTTGTTATTAAACAAAAAAAAACTAGAGAATCACTTCTGAGTTCTTATTCATGTATATTGATTGGTTCATCCGAGTAAATTATCGATCCAAGTTGTTCACTTTCTACTTCCATTTTGGTTTCATTATGATATTTTTCAGGGTACCACTAGGCAAACTCTGTTTCTACAAAGGAATTCGTCGGTTAAGCGATGTAATTTGTTATGGGGTAAGGTCTGTAATCCAAGCCGGATGAGGTTAATGTCTAATAAAAAGGGTATTTCTTTGAGGTGCTCTGCTCAATCAAAGCCTCAAGCAACAGCTTCTGGAAGTGTCCGTACTAATTTGGTTGATGAGCAACCTGGATTGGTGGGAAGGCCTGGTCAAGAGATCATACATTTTTACCGTGTCCCATTGATTGAAGAAAGTGCAACAGATGAGCTTCTTAAATCGGTTCAAGCGAAAGTTTCAAATCAGATTGTTGGGTTGAAAACTGAGCAGTGTTTCAATATAGGGCTTGATTCAAAGATTTCTGGTGAAAAGCTGTCGACACTTCAATGGATTCTTGGGGAGACATATGAGCCTGAGAATTTGGCAACAGAGAGTTTTCTTGAGAAGAAGAGGAAAGAAGGGTTAAATGCAGTTATAGTTGAAGTTGGGCCTCGTCTGTCTTTTACAACGGCATGGTCCTCGAATGCTGTCTCCATTTGTCAATCCTGTGGCTTGACTGAGGTGACTAGAATGGAGAGGTCGAGAAGATACTTATTGTATAGTAAGGGAGCATTGCCGGAAAACCTAATTAATGAGTTTGCTGCGTTGGTTCATGATCGAATGACGGAGTGTGTTTATAGCCAGAAGCTCACATCATTTGAGACTAATGTGGTTCCAGAGGAGGTTCGTTATGTGCCTCTCATGGAGAAAGGAAGAAAAGCATTGGAGGAAATCAACCAGGAAATGGGTTTAGCGTTCGATGAGCAAGATTTGCAGTACTATACCAGGCTTTTCATGGAGGACATTAAGCGAAATCCAACAAATGTGGAGTTATTTGATATTGCCCAGTCTAATAGTGAGCACAGCAGGCATTGGTTTTTTACTGGGAAGATAGTTATCGATGGACAACCCATGGATAGGACCCTTATGCAAATTGTCAAGAGCACTTTGAAAGCAAATCCCAACAATTCTGTCATTGGTTTTAAGGATAATTCCAGTGCTATAAAGGGATTCCTTACATACCGGTTGCGACCAGTTAAGCCTGGAACAGCTTGCCCACTGGATGAAACAACTCGTGAGATTGATGTCTTGTTTACAGCTGAAACTCATAACTTCCCATGTGCAGTGGCACCTTACCCTGGTGCAGAGACAGGTGCAGGTGGTCGCATTAGGGATACACATGCCACAGGGAGGGGTTCTTTTGTCATTGCAGCCACTGCTGGTTACAATACTGGGAATCTTAATTTAGAGGGATCATATGCTCCATGGGAAGATCCATCTTTCACGTATCCATCAAATCTGGCTTCTCCTTTGGAAATTCTTATCGAGGCTAGCAATGGTGCATCAGACTATGGCAACAAATTTGGTGAACCCTTGATTCAGGGTTTCACTAGAACTTTTGGGATGAGACTTCCTAGTGGTGAACGACGTGAATGGTTGAAGCCTATCATGTTCAGTGCAGGCATTGGACAGATTGATCACACTCATATAACCAAAGGGGATCCTGAGATTGGAATGTTGGTTGTGAAGATTGGTGGCCCTGCATATCGAATTGGAATGGGTGGTGGAGCTGCATCTAGTATGGTTAGTGGTCAGAATGCTGCTGAGCTTGATTTTAATGCTGTACAGCGTGGGGATGCTGAAATGGCCCAAAAATTGTACCGTGTAGTTCGTGCCTGTGTTGAGATGGGGGAGGATAACCCAATTATTAGCATTCATGATCAGGGAGCTGGTGGGAATTGCAATGTCGTCAAGGAAATTATATACCCCAAGGGTGCTGAGATAGATATTCGGTCAATTGTTGTTGGAGATCATACAATGTCTGTTTTGGAGATATGGGGTGCTGAGTATCAAGAACAAGATGCAATCCTAGTGAAGCCCGAAAGCCGCAGCCTGTTGGAATTCATCTGTGCAAGAGAAAGACTTTCAATGGCTGTTATTGGAACTATTAATGGTCAGGGACGTGTTGTTCTAGTTGATAGCTTAGCTATTGAAAAATGCCGTGCAAGTGGACTTCCTCCCCCTCCTCCTGCTGTTGATCTTGAGCTTGAGAAAGTGCTTGGGGACATGCCTCAGAAAAGCTTTGAATTCAAGCGGGTGGATTATGCACTTGAACCACTTGATATCGCTCCTGGAATCACAGTCGTGGATTCATTGAAGAGAGTATTGAGACTTCCATCTGTATGTTCCAAACGGTTCTTGACAACAAAAGTTGACAGATGTGTAACAGGCCTTGTAGCACAACAACAAACTGTTGGTCCCTTGCAGTTACCTCTATCTGATGTTGCAGTCATTGCTCAAAGTTATGTTGACTTTACTGGAGGTGCATGTGCCATTGGAGAGCAGCCAATTAAGGGGCTCCTTGATCCAAAAGCAATGGCTAGACTGGCTGTTGGAGAAGCTCTTACAAATCTCGTTTGGGCAAAGGTTACTTCTCTGTCTGATGTTAAAGCAAGCGGAAATTGGATGTATGCTGCGAAGCTAGAGGGGGAAGGAGCAGCCATGTATGATGCTGCTATTGCTCTTTCAGAAGCTATGATTGAACTTGGTATTGCTATTGATGGTGGGAAGGACAGTCTTTCCATGGCTGCCCATTCAGGTGGTGAGGTTGTTAAGGCCCCTGGAAATCTTGTAATTAGTGCCTATGTCACTTGTACTGACATAACAAAAACAGTGACTCCAGATTTGAAGCTAGGAGATGATGGTGTTCTGCTACATATTGATTTGGCAAAGGGAAAGCGGCGTTTAGGTGGATCTGCTTTGGCACAGGCTTTTGACCAAATTGGGAATGAGTGTCCTGATCTTGATGATGTTTCTTACCTTAAAAGAGTTTTTGAGGTTGTACAGGACCTTCTCGGAGATGGTATGATCTCTGCGGGTCATGATATCAGTGATGGTGGGTTACTAGTTTGTGCCCTGGAAATGGCATTTGCTGGAAATTGTGGAATCGTATTGGACTTGGCTTCTCAAGGAAACAGTGTATTCCAGTCACTTTTTGCTGAAGAGCTTGGTCTTCTTCTTGAGGTAAGCAAGAATAACTTGGATAGTGTGATGGGGAAGCTCAACAGTGTAGATGTTTCTGCTGAGATAATAGGACAAGTTACTGCCTCACCCATGATAGAACTAACGGTTGATGGAGTTACTCATCTAAATGAGAAAACTTCTCTCCTGAGAGATATGTGGGAGGACACTAGTTTCCAGCTTGAAAAGTTGCAGAGACTGGCTTCCTGTGTGGAATCAGAGAAAGAAGGTTTGAAGTCTAGGCATGAGCCTTCTTGGGAATTGTCTTTCACTCCTTCTTCTACGGATGATAAATACATGAAAGCAACTTTAAAACCAAAAGTAGCTATCATTCGTGAGGAAGGCAGCAATGGAGACAGAGAAATGTCGGCAGCATTTTATGCAGCTGGTTTTGAACCTTGGGATGTTGCTATGTCAGACCTTCTTAATGGAGCTATTTCTTTGCATGATTTCCGTGGAATTGCATTTGTTGGAGGTTTTAGTTATGCTGATGTGCTTGATTCTGCCAAAGGTTGGGCTGCCTCAATTCGATTCAATCAGCCTCTTCTCAATCAATTTCAGGAGTTCTACAAGCGTCCTGATACTTTCAGTCTTGGTGTTTGCAATGGTTGTCAGTTAATGGCTCTGTTGGGATGGGTACCAGGCCCTCAAGTCGGGGGCGTTTTTGGTGCTGGCGGGGACCCATCACAGCCAAGGTTTGTTCACAATGAGTCTGGACGATTTGAGTGCCGCTTCACAAGTGTGACTATAAAGGACTCTCCTGCTATAATGTTCAAAGGAATGGAAGGCAGTACATTGGGTGTATGGGCTGCCCATGGTGAGGGAAGAGCATATTTCCCTGATGATGGTGTTCTAGATCGTGTACTGCATTCGGATTTGGCTCCATTAAGATATTGTGATGATGATGGGAATCCAACAGAGGCTTACCCTTTCAACTTGAATGGTTCTCCACTGGGAGTAGCGGCAATTTGTTCTCCTGATGGTCGACATCTCGCCATGATGCCACATCCAGAGCGATGTTTCCTAATGTGGCAGTTCCCTTGGTATCCGAAGGACTGGAATGTGGACAAGAAAGGCCCTAGCCCATGGTTAAAGTTGTTTCAGAATGCCAGGGAGTGGTGCTCATGATACTGGTTAGTTTTTCTACTCACTTTACTGATGCAAACAGATCCAAAAACTTGTTTTTTGTGAAAATGATTGAATGCATTGTCTATATGTGTCTATTTGATGTAACCCTGCAATCTTTCTTAATCTGAGCAAGTATATGAGATAGTCAGTCGGATACCGAGTAAAAAGTATGTGCTAGTATCTTAACTTACACTGCATGAAGCCTAGTTTTTAGAGACTAAAATTTTCATATAGGAAATGAGAAGTTGCATAATACATAGTAGACTAAGAGATAACTGATATAAGTTGAGCTCACCCTTTTTTCTTATTTCACAGGTTATGAGTTGCAAAGGACAAATGAGAGGAAGTATGTTGATTGAATGCATCATCTGAGTTTGATTTTGAAGGTTCAACTGTTTTCTTGAAAATGTCTTCGGCGACCGGCGTCGATTCGAAGCATAAGGAATAATTGTTGCTAAATGCTAACCACAGAGCTATTTCTTTACTATAGGAAGTAATGTCATAGTTTCTTGATCGTCTCAAGTTTTCCACCTATAGACAAACCATTTTTGGTGTCTTAAGATCTTTCTCTCTACCCATCTCTCACCTATGGCAATTTTCCTTTTTAAATTGTGATATAAAGCATCTTATTATAAATCTTCATGGGTGAAAATTATAGTACTATATTAATTAACTATGGAATATCTTGTTTCTGTTTGAATCTTTCCATAGTCAATGGTTCCCACCTTTGCATCTATAAACAGGTATAAGTTGAAACTTGAAAGTGACCTGCTAAACAGAAATCTATACACAAAACAATAATAATGTCAAAATCTGTTTGAAATTATGACAGAATGGGTTTCTTTCTTTCAAGGATTAATGAAATTTGAAATTCAAATAATAATACAAATGGTTTAGAAATTCTTTCGGAATTCATATTAATGGAGTTTGATTTAGACTTTCCTTGTAGGCTTGTAGTCACCAATTTTCCTTATGAGCAACGAATACTCGAATAGTAATTTATTTTTCTTATTTTCTTGGGCAGACATTATAAGCCATCTGGCCAGGTAGGAAAAAACAAGATAAAATCAAAATTGATCTATATATGGCTAGATAATCATTGTGAGGAACAAAAATAATAGTCAAGGCTATTATAAGGAAAGAACTTTATTATTGCTTTATCTTAATCTTCAGGTTCACATGTAGAAATTAGACTTTTTTTTATTACTACCAAATAAGAACCATATAATAATAAAATTATGGAATCAAAAGATTATTTTTTAAAGGAAAAATCACAAAAATGATTTTATTACAACTATATACTGGAAATTTTTTATACATTTTTTTATTGAGAGACTTGGGGAAGAGCAAGCTGAAGAGAGTGTCGTGGTCCAAAATTGGAAAAAGGTTCAAAGCGGGAAACAAGTGTCCGAAAATAAAGAAAGTTAAGCAAATTGCCATTGCTGCCAGCCACCTTCTCTCTCTTCACTCACTCGCTCCTCTCTGTTTTCTGTACTCTCTCTTCAATTCAATGCATTAATCTCTCCTTCTCTCTCTCTCTCTAGCGAAAGTTATGCCTTTTCTCTCTCTTTGATCTCAAATGTGGCAACTTCTCTTAGGCGCAGCCGTTGCAGGATCCACCGGATTCCTCGCCAAACACCTTTTAAACCCAAACCCCAACAACCCCATTTCTCAAGATACCCCAAACCCCAACACTGATCAACAAAAACAAGATCTTGAACTCCAAAATGAGTTTTTGGAATCTGGGTTTGAGAGTCAGGGAGAGGACAAAGAGAAAAATGATGGGATCTTTCGATTTTCCAGTTCTGAGTCTTCTGGAAATGGGAAAACTGGGTTTAAGGGTAAAGCAAAGGATAGGAGCCCAAGGAAAAAACTTTTGTTGAACAAGGCTGAGAAGAAGAGATCAAATGTTGGTGGTGGTGTAGAAGTGAGTAGAAGGAAGTTTGCTATTTGCTTGAAGAAGAGGAGAACTTCTAAGAATGTGGCTTATAAGTATGGATCATGCCCTCCTAAAGGTATATATATAGTTCCTGTTTGTATTATGATCTTTCTCAATTTGATTTGCTGAGACAATGCTGGAGTTGTGTTTGATCATTTGTTCTAGTTTTGTGTTTTTTTTTTACCCTTTATGAGTTAGGCATCAAAAAGTTAAAATGTTGACATTACTTGATGGTATAATTGAATTCAGTGTCACCAAAAGCATGGAAAACACTGTAATTATGATTTCTGCAAATGCAATTACCTGAAATTTGCTCCCACGAGTTGTTAGATAGTCGTAAGGTATGAAGTGCTTTGGACTGTTGATGGAATTCTTTTGTTGGCCAAATGATGATTTTATAACATATATATTTGGTGAAGTTTATATGTTTTCAGTTCAAAGCTTTTGTCATCTAATGTGAGAGAAAACTGGATTATAGTTTTCACTATGATCTTCTTAAGTTCTTGTGAATACCAGCTATGACGCAGTGAAAGACAATCCAAAAAATGAACTTTTTGGTGGTTCTGAACATTTTTGATACATAACTTGCCAACATGGCTCTGGAACCAATCGCTTTCTCGCAATTACTTCATTCTCTATGTGGGGGGAAAAGGAGGGGTGCTGGTGGGGTGAGCTTTGAGAATATTAAAGTAAAAGAAGTACTATTTTTTGTTAAAGAAATTCCTGACTTGATGTAATAGAAAGTGGTGAATAGTGTTTTCTCTTTTAAAAAATTAAAGATTGTTTGCATTTTCATTTACATTTTATTTGTGCTAGTTTTATAGCCAATTTCGTTCATTGCAAGGAAGATTTTACTAGGATTCTATTAGAAGTGATATGCATTGGTATGAATTATGAAATCAAGTCAAATTTTGAAACTGTTAATTTGTTCTGAATTCTGATTTTAAGCACCTTAGATGATTTTTAAGTTGCAAACAGAACTGATATTCTTTTACTACAATTGAACAATAGCTTCAAAATATTGATAGTCTTTCACCGAAAGTACATCAGCATTAGTGTAGTTGTCCTCACTAGTCCATTTTAGAGTTTGTGTCTAAACATGTTTGGAGCTCTGAGTTTGACATCTTTGTTTGTTTTTGTGTTTTACTCTTCAGATAGCTCTGTATTTCGTTGGGGACTTGGCTTTGGTATCATGTACATGATGTCAGCTGGGAAGGCTGAGATCAGTAAGCTGAACTCAGCCATGGATGAGACCGCAAAAGTTGTTCACGAGTTAAAAAGTGAGCTCTGCAAAAGAAAATCTTGCAATCTACAAGCTTCAAATTCTGGAAATGAAGGTGCTACGTGCTCAACGGAATCTAGTGGCAAGAATACGCAGTTACTGCTAGATAAGTCATGTAAAGGGAATATAAACCATAATGAAATAAAAGTTTGCAGCCTCCCAGTAATTGATGATGGTGGATACGCCAGTAGTGTTCTTACTGAAGAGCAAGAACCACAGCCAGAGTTGATGGAAATGGATCAACTAGAGGCAGAGCTTGAGTCTGAACTGCAAAAATTGAGTGAGGTGAACTTCTACAGATTTTAAGTACCTTTACATTGATTTATTTATTTAAATAGAGTTTTATCCCATGGGGAGATTTTTTTTTTTTGGTGAAAAGGTGATGGGAGATTAGTTAATATACATTTTATGTATGTTTTGGTGTGATGGTGAGATTAAATATTAAATGACCATTAGGGTAGTAATATAAAATAATATTATAAAATAATAAGGACAAAAGAGGCCAAACTTAACTGTTAAAATTCTAAAAGCTCAGAAAACACAGCATTTTCTAGCTTTTGGAAATTATAGCTTTTGCTGCGATTGACTTTGCCACATAGGACAATCATTCTCATCGCAGGTATGCATCAAAACCTGCTTTTGGAGCTTTTGGCACGTTTGGGAACCTCCAAACGTGCCAAATGCACCAAAAGCTGGTTTGGGTGTATTCAACCACCGGGAGGAATTGTCCTACGTGGCAGGGAAAAAGCATAATTTCCAATAGCTGAGAAATGGGGCAGTTGAAATTGTGAGCTTCTCAACAATTTGATTGTTCCTTTTTGTCCTCATAAAATTTTATGAAAATCCAAAAGTATCCTCACTTTAATTCTATATATATAATTATTAATCTTAGTAACTTATTTATAATAAACAAGTATCAAGTTGTATCATTATTAGAAAAAATATTACTATATTAATTAATAAACTTCAAATAACACTAGAAAATATATTTTCATAATGTCTAAACTTTTAAAATTTATAAAAGATTGAATTAAAATAAATATATAAATAATTAAAATTCCAAGTAACTAGTATATATTGAGTTTTTTTTATTAATTTAATATATACATATATAATTTTTAATAAATAAATAGTATATAATATATTTATACTACTACGTACTACCCTTATTAGTCATTTTACATTTTCACCTCACCATCACACCAAACACACATATCACTCATAGCTGACCTGATTTAAGCATTAACTGCTTTATTTTATGAGTAATCCAGGAGTAGAATGCATGTGAAATCAGTTATTAACTTGGTGGGACTAGCTAATAGTTACTTGACAAGTACTGAGATTGATACTGATGTAACCAAACTTCAAAGTGAACCGTGCTACCGGTACAGGTAGCAACCTTCATAAACAAGAATCATTTGGTTATTGAATCAAGTCATGCAAGGAGGAACTGAAACAGATTACTTCGATTTAGATAAGAAGTATTTTATATTCTACTACTTGGAGAAATTTGAGAACAGTGGCCAAGGGCCATACTTTTAAAGACAGGATATGCCAATTTGTGAGGGAGAACTTATGCTTTGTATCATGCATGAGTAAATTGCATAGGATACATGAAAAATATGTAAATGCTTCTGAAATCAGTATATTTTGCGGCATTGAGTTCTAACAACTGTGTATCTACTTGGAAATACAAAATTTCTGCTAACGACCCTAATCTTCTGCAGAGTGAGGTTTCAGCCAAAAGTTTGCATGAGCCAGTGGAGCAGAGGTTTGATTCATACGAGTGCCAGGGAGTATTGCCATCTGAACTAGATCAGAAGCTGTGCCATTTGCTAATTCAGCAGCAGGAGAACCAAATTGAGGAGCTAGAATCTGAATTGAGTTTGACTCAATCCAAACTCCATGAGAAGGAAGCTGAACTCCGAGCACTAAAGGATTGTGTTAGGCGCCTGACTAACTTCTCTCTATCAACAGTCTCAGGTAAAGAATACTTACTTCTACCATCTTAGTTGCATTCTCAAGAAATCGGTATCATGTTATGCTCATTCTCAATTATGTAAAATTCTGTAGTGTCTACCTTTAATACTAATGCAATGTTTATCAGATGATGATGCCGAGGCCCATAGGGAGCAAGAATGTATGAACGATCTGGATTGCCTTATTAAAGGTGGACCTGAGACAAGAAAATCATTGGTTGGTATGAAAAGACCGATCGAGTCCTAGGTGCAACTGATATAACATGATTAACCATATTTTCCATGGGCAAGAGCTAGAAGGTGTGATTCATAGGCAATAATCAAATGACATGAAAAAATGATTCCAATGGGGTAGGTCACACCATTCTAAAATGTTGCATTGCATATTCCCTCTGTATCTCTTCTCCTGGACCCTTTACAATATTATAATACTGTAGTATCAAAAATCCAGAAATGGTAGTCTGTGTATTGCATTGTCCCTTATTTTATTAGGATTTGTTTATAGTTTTCATGCCTAGTGTCTGGAGCTGAACTCTCTCTTTCATCAAGTGATTCCATAATCCTAATTGACTTTAGTTTAAGTTTTGCCTGCTTCTCAGTCAAGCTCTCCTCTTTCTTGAGTGCCAGATAGGAAACCTGAAATCATAGTTGACTTTTTGTTTTCTTGTTGGGTGGGAATATTACTCATATGCCCACATCCCCCATTCATAAATTACCAATAACTCTAAGGTTGGTCTGGTTGCACTAAAGGGTAATGTTGGAAGAAACCAAATTGTTAGGAAAATTTATAGTGCGGTGGTGGTTGCTTGCTTGTGCTGAGGCAGATAAAAGATTGGTGGTGGAGCCATGGTGGGGGTGTCGAAAGATTTGCCTTTCCCATCCTAAGAAAAAAAAAATGGAAGATGACCCCATTTTCTTGTTCTTTACCGGTAAACTTCCAACTTTTTCTTTCCTTTTTGACTTAAAAAGATAGAGCCATTTCACCATGTTAGGCGCCATTCATGGATAGGGAAAGCACACTCTTTGGCCTACTGGTTTTCTGATTTAAGTTGCTTTCTTGTGATTTCCAAATGCTTACAATGGAAGACATATAGAACTTTGAAAAAAACTATAAAAAGGGTAAATCAGGTAATGATTGATTCATCTTAATCCCACTTTTTAGTTTCATGCAAACTTTATCTCCATTGGATTCTTCAAGGGTGGAAAATGGAAATGTGAACATCAAGCTAACGTATGAAAATATGAAAAAATAAGAAGAAAAAACACTCTTGTAAGAGAAGTAGAATGTCTGGTAATAAACACCAGTAAGTGTTAAAAATTTGATGTGTTTTTTCATTTAAAGATGGTTGACTCTAGGCTGTCAATGTTTTAGTAGTAGGGATCAGAGAAATGTAAGAAGATGAAAGAAAACAGACGAGGCATTGATTCAACCATTATTAATTATGGTTACTGTGAAAGTTACAGAATCTACAGTTTATAACCTTGGCAGCTACTATTTGTACACTTTACTAAGGGAAGCTAAAAAACAAGATTGAAATTCAGTAAACAAATTCATTTTCTGATAAAGGAAAAGGAATCCCATCTCTCCAAATTGGAATTTTCTAAAGGAATCCACATGTAACAGGCAATTTAATACTCACACAAGTTAGACTTTAGAGAACTATAGTAATTAAAGTATATGTTATTCGATAATCATATTAAGTCTCGATTAATCTGAAATTGGGTTATACGGGACTCTATATCTTATATTAAAGCTTTTAAACAAAGTGCAAATTGAAATTACCATCCAAGGTGGGTTCCAATTCCTTCCAAATTCCATTTCCTTTTTCATCATTTGTTGTTGAAAAGCAAATGAAATAATATCTGCTTTATTGGATTAACTCCAAAGAATCATTTTATTTATTTATTTATAGTGTAATTGATTGGTTCTTTTTCTCTTTTTGTCCTCAAAAATACAGTATAAAAGATGCATCAATCACCATCCAATCATGATTGCTTGCTAGTTTGACTTAAGTGGACAACACCAAGCCTACCTTATCCTGCAATTCATCTTCCAAAACATGTTACCACTATTCAAACCCCAAGATCTAACGGTCATCATTGCACCAAATTAACATCTTTATTTAAGTAGAAAAATTAATTAATGTAACTGACTTTGAAGGCAAAGGCCAGGCCAAGCCAAACAGAACCCTACAACTTGAAAAGGCAATAGAAAAATATTTTACAGTGGATTCACCCATCCGTGCAATATAGATTAGAAAAAAAAAAAAAAAATCTAAAAAACAAGAACAAAAAACAGAGCAAAAATGAGAGAAAACAAAGAAGGAAGGTGACCACTATATCTTCTTCAGTTTCTTTCTTTCTTTGCAGAAGCAAAGACAGCCATCCCCAGAGTCCTTACACGCAAAATAAAGTAAAAACCACATGCTCTTTAGACACAGACAAATAACCAAAGTACAAATCTTTTCGATCTCCAAACTCAAAAGACAGAGAAAAACCCAACACACATAAATCTTGTGTTTGTGTTTTTAGATAGAGACTTTTGCAGAAGAGAAGGAAAAAGAAAAAAAAAAGCATAAATCTTTGTAATCTTCAAAGAGGAAGAAGAAAAGGGTGTTTTTTCTTTTTGGTTTTTATTTTCTGGGGAAAATGAAGATATCGGGAAAACCCATATCGAGTCCGGGTCGGACTGAGAAGTATCCGCCACCATTGATGCGGTTTTTGAGAAGCAATGTTGGAAGCAGAAGCAGGGGAAGATCACGTTCAAGTCCAATGTTTGTTAGAAAGAAGAACACCGCCATTGAAACTCAAGAGCCTTCTTCGCCTAAGGTTACTTGCATGGGTCAGGTTCGTGTCAAACGGTCCAAACAAGCCGGGAAAAAACCCGGCCGGCCTGGTGCACCGACTAAACGACGCAGCCGATGTAAATGGATCAGAAATGCTCTGTTTTGCCATCATTTTCCTGGGAAACTCAAAGCCAAGCCATGTTTTAGACCATCTTGGAAGAAATGGGGAGCGTTTTTCCAAATGGGGTCTTGTAGGAAATCCAAAATAAGAGAAGAGTCGTCGAAATTTGGGAGTAAAACTGAAGATTCTGTTGTAGAAAATGAAGAAGAAGAAGAAAGTGAAGAGAATGAAGAGGAAGCTAAGATTTTTGTATCTTCTTCGTGTAAATCACCACCCAAAAATGCTTTGCTTTTAACACGTTGTCGATCTGCTCCTTACAGATCCTCTTCTTTAGCTTGTAGATTTTGGGGTTCACCTTTAGCTAACCAAGAAACAGAACAAGGAGAAGAAACAGAGGAAACAGAGCTCGAAAACAGAGCAAATGGAGGATTCAAAGAAGAAGAAGGGATTCCCACTTCAGAAAAAGAGTCCATTTGTAGAAATTCGGATCAGGGGTCTCAAATTGATTCAGAAACTGAAGAAAAGTCTGACTCTTGCAAGGAATTCGAAGAGAGAAAAACAGAAAAATCTGGAAATAATGAAGAGTTGAAAACAGAGCAACTTGGGCATCTACGACCGCTAATTCTCACGAGATGTAAATCAGAACCGGCAAGAACAGCTGAAAGACTTGATCCTGAGATGAGTTTCTGGAAGAAGAGAAGGTTGGGTTTCACGTGATTCATTTAATTTCCTCTTTTATTTTCTTCTTTGTTTAATTAATTCTATGAATATTTTTGGTTATTTTTTAGGAAGAAGAAGCTGTAAAACTTTTTTTTTCTTTTTACTTAAATGACTTTGTTAAATTCAACACCTAGAGCTAAAAGAGAGAATCTCTATGGCTCTTAGCTTAATGTAGTATTTATAAATGCTTCAATTAATATAGTACTACACTGGAAATTGAAAACAATGATAAAAATTTGTTCATGTTTTTATATTTTTTTTCTGAAACTTCCCCCATGAATTGCTGTCTTTTTAGTGTTGTTGGCAAATCTATTTTTCTTTACTTTTTTTTCATAGAAAAAAAGTGTTCTTTGCTTTTGGATTCCAGACTCCAGGCAGGGCTTTTCTGGGGTTTTTATGGTACTTTGATTAGATTTATGCATCTTTGGATACTCTGACCTAGCTTCTATATATTTTTTGGTAGAAAGCTTAGCTTATGCTGTGTTTTGCAGTTATATTCTGGCCCCCCATTGTTGTTTTCATAGTATTATTTTATGTCTTGTCTCTTAATGATTTTTTTCTTTTTTTGTTACTAGCAAGAAGAAAAAACAATTGAATGTCTCAACTCTCTCAACCCCACATCATTGTTTTAGTTAATTGACTTTTTTTTTTTATATATATTTATGGACCTGTTAAGATCTAGTATTTAACTTGATTAGAAAGCTTAGTCAAAAGGGTTAGTTTAATTATAATTGTTGTTGTTATTTTATCATGTTTATTTGTGAGAAAGCTACATGGCAATTGGCAAGTTGGTACCCATACTAATATAAGCAAAAATGGTGGATCATTCATTTGTTTTCACATTGGATAAGAAACCTGGGGATGGAAATTTTTTGATTCTTCTGAATAAGAAGGAAAAGAGAAAATTTTCTGTTTGGTTGTATTGTATCCAATCTGGAAAAGATTGGGTTAAGATTTTTGACAATTAATACTGATTTGAAACCTAGGTTTGGACATTTGTTACCATACACAACAAAACTGTCTTTAACCAAACATCTCCAAAGAAAAATGGAGAAGCAAAATCTTGGAGCTTCATCTTTTGCCTTTGCCTTTTACTTCAGTTGTCAGTGTCACATCTAGGGTTTGCTATTCTATGAATGAACATTTTTCTTCAAATTCATTGCCTAAAGTAAGAACCAATTATTTGAATGCTTGATTTTTAAGGGCTTGGGTTGGATGTACTTTTCTTTTTTGAGTGTCTACTGTTATAAGCTCAAGTTTATGAATATGCTTCTAAGTTTCCAGAAAAATCTTACAAGAACATAAGTGTCCTTAGTTTGTGGCTACTATGATTTTATGTCTTAAGATTTTACTATGCCAAATATTAGGCAACAAGGGAAAATTATTGCCCATATTCCTGCTGGAGTTCAGACTGAAAGCAGATTTTGGTGTCTGATGCATTTCAGACTGTTGAAAACCTTTTTTGCAACCAACACATGCAGAGTTGAGAATCAAGTTATGAATCATGATCCAACATTGCAGTATCCTGCACTAAGATTGTGTTGGGTACTTAAAATCAATCACTTATGTTACTTGGACCTGAAATAAGTTATCAGACACCAGTTTATCTAATAGTATATGTTTCATATCAGAATGTTAAATTTTGATCATTTTCATGTTAAGTTTGAACACTTTTAGTGTTGTATTTGTCTAAACACTAAAGTGAAGAATCAATGCAACATATACTTAATTAATCACCAGATTGAAGGAAAAATAGAGCTCAAACTAGAGTATTCAGCAGTTGTTTTACTGTTAGGAATTAGGATAGCATGTTGAAATAGAGAAGAATCTTATCATGTTTTAGGTACCATTTTTCATCTACTCTAATCATTTCCAAAAGTATACCTAGAGTCAACCACTACATTGGAAAAAGCTCAAACTAGAGTCCACCAGTTGTTTCCCTGTATTCATAGGGACAGAACCTTATGTTTTGGGACACATATTTTATGTTCAAATGAACACACCAAAAGATATGGGACAAATCAAACAGTATTATTATTCACAGCCTTTGGTTCACAAAAAAGATAGAGCTTTTTTGATGTTGCTATTACTATTAGCAGCTGAAGTACAAGGTTTATGATATACCCAAAAGTTCTGTATACAAATCAATCAAAGGACTGTCCATGGCTACCAAATCACTTTCTTTCCTGCTCAAACTGTGTTAAACACCAAAACTGGTCTGAGAATGAACAATAAGTATATAGAACTAAAGTGAGATGTAGATTTGTTCCAAGACATGTTGAGATGAAGGATTTAAGTTGCTGTCTATGAAAACTGGAGTTGGGATCCAACAACTTTAAATCATAAACATTTTTGCATTAGAAATTGAACCCACTCCCATCCAGCCATGGCATAGCTGTTTTTTTTTTTTCATGACATTGAAACCAACCAGATTTCCAGACACACATTCAAGGATGTCATATGGGCAGGAATGCAATCTAAATCTTGAAGAGACAATAAACAGGGACCATTGGCAAGTATCCAACTCTTTTCTCTTCCAAAACTGCCAAACTTTTCATAATCTTCAATCATCTGAATCTGAACCAGTAAAAGTAAATCAAATTGGATTTAATAATTCTGCATAGTTGAAGAGTATGGGAGTTAATTTAATCACTTGGTTTTTTGTGCTTGTTTTGTTGACTAAAAAGAACATAAAGAGATCTAGTTTCAATCCCTCCTTATCCTTGCTTGATTGTCAGCTTCCTTTGAAGTAAATGCCATTTGCATGAATTGCTTGACATGTTATTAAAGTGCATGAATTTCAATTTATGTCCTCTCTTTTTCTCCCTATTAAAAATGTAGTAATAAAATTGGCACCAATTTGTCTATAGTGATTAGAATTTGACCAAGATTTTGCCATAGTTTTTATCATAATCATCATAATAAATGTATAAAGCATACATATCCCTTCCCATTTCCAAGTTCAAACCTATCCATCTATTCAATTTTCTTGAACATTTTAGGCCCACTAATAATTTCCTTGAATATGATCTTTTTTTCTTCATTAGACATCATGAACAAATAATTTTACCATCTTTTTTCTTTTCTTTTTGTAGGAAAATCTATAAAAAGGAGATCTTAAGGTCTTGTTTTGATTTGTTGACTGCTTAGGCTCTACACTATAGACTATAGTTATTCTTTTACCAAACATTCTTGACAAATGAAAGTGGTACAAGTTTTAGCCTATTGAATCACATAATAGCATTACCAAATTTAACCTAACATCTTACAATCTTTCATTGAATTTCATTTTTCACCTCAATTGACAATTGGCATTTGCAAAAACAAATGACAACTTTTTCCCGTCCTCCCTATATTCAATAAGACATTCCCTTGATTATAAATTTATAATTTATTATATTCAATAAGACATTCCCTTGATTATAAATTTATAATTTATTATAACAGTGCTACATGGTATTCTTTTCTTCTCTTTTTTCTTCTTTATATATCTTTCATTTTCTATCATCGTTTGTTGTGGTCAGAATGTTCAACGATCCCGATCTAAGAAGATCGTCTCCTGAACTCTTGAACCTGGAGGGTGAGAGACCTGCAAAGAGAAGAGGACCCCATTGACTTGACTGTCTGAGAAGATCTCCCAACTTTTTCACGGTTTACTCTCTTACAGGTCATTGGGAACTCGATGTTGGGCCTCGACATTATTAAACATCGACATCGTTTTTTATTTTAATGTTCAGATAGAGTGTGAAAGTTTAGTTTCAATGATCAAGATTCAAATCCTAACAATTTAAAGCCTCATAAAAAATCAGCCGGCAAAGGAATTTTGAAAAATGAATCCGAAACAAACGATACATTAGATACAAAAATAAATACTTTGTTTATATAAGAAAATCAAGCAAATACTATTTGGTATCAATTTTTGGTCTGCCTTGAGCATAAGCAAGCTGCCCAACTCATTAAAGAGCTGGGTAAACCTAACTTAATGTTGAAAAGCAAGGTGGGGAAATTCACCGACTAATTTCTGAGGTTGAGGGAACTGGATTCTTGAATTCCACCAATCTCCTCCTCCTTTTATAAGTACTAACTTTGTTTTCCCCCACAAACAAAAATACATCACAACAAGGATTAATGTCACCATGCCCAACTTTTACAAGGAAAAAACCTACCAAAAACCCCACACACCACTCTTTTGATTCCTATTTTCTTAATATTTTTCTCATAAACACTATTTTTTTTTTCGTTTCTTGTTCGAAGTTCGAACCCCATTGTTACAGATATACTACTTACTTGCTAAACTGAACTAATCTGAAATTAAACCGTTACTAAATTAATTATTGCAACATATGTTTTGGAGTATACTCTAAAGTAAGAAAGAAGTATAATTAGAGAATAACAAATTAAAGGAAACAAAAGAGAGAGAGTAGGTGTGAAGAATGTGAAATCCAACCAACTAGAGTTCAATGGCATGGCATGTCCCTCATTAGGACATTTCAATAATACACACATGCACCTGTCCCATGGCTCCATAAATAAATTAAAATACATAAAACTATAACTAAAAAAACTTAAAGTAATAATTTTATAATAATTTTAAAAAAATTAAAACAAAAAAAGATGGGGAATTGGGGTTTAGGTGTGTGGTCTAGTTAAGCTTCATAAATGTTTCCAACCCAACACCCACATCTCCATCGATCCTTCACAGACTTAATTGCTGTGTGGATAGTGACGGTTTCGATAACAAAAAAATACCCCCAAAAAAAAAAAAAAACTCTCAACTGCTTTTTTCTCCTTGCTTTCTTCCGTGAACCCCCCATGACTTAAATTCTCCCTCTTCATCATCATCTTCTTTTCCTTTATATAAGTGAACCCTTTTTGGCCATCTTTTCAAGATAAAACTTATAAGTAAGCTTTTTAAAACAAGCAAATTCCCATGGAGCAAATTGTCGTCAAGTCTAGACCCATCTCCATTACTTTGCTGCTTCTTATTCTCCTACTTTCAATACCCTACTTTTCAACAGGTTTTTTTTTTTTTCCTGCTTTTTTAATGTCATGTTTTTGGTTTGGTTTGGGACTAATTTTGATGTCTGGTTTTTTGTGTGTAATAATTAAGGTGGGAGCTTAGAAGTTTCAGAAAAGGAAGTTTATGAGATAGATTATAGAGGGCCAGAAACACACTCTTCAATCCCTCCACCAGATCATTCTCATGGTCATAAGCATTGGGTTCATAAGGAAACTGATTTCTTGCACCACAAATCTTCTTCCTCCAAGGGTCTTAGGGGTGGTATTCACAAAGGAAGAAATGTAAGTTTTTCTTTTCTTGGAAGAAAAACTTTGTTGAAATTTATATATATGCTTTAAGATTACTAGATTAGTGTTAATTTTATTTGTTTCTACTTTTGCAGGCTAAGAAAGTTCATGGATGAAATTTAGAAGGTTTTGGAAGGCTGTTTGATGGTTAATTTTTGATGAATTTTCCATTATAGTAGTAGTAGAATCATCTAGCTATTATTAGCTATAGCTTTTTTTTTTCTTTATTTATTTCTTTCTCTTCTAGATATATGTTAAAATTGAAAAATGTTTTGCTTTAAATTTTACCTTAATTTGTAAATTTGGTTGTTGTGATTTTGTATCTGGATATATGTCTAGAGAGTGAGAAAGTGTAATTATTTATTTCATATCTATATTTATCATCCATGATCTATTATTAATATTAATGCTTTGAATTCTTTAATCTCTCAAAAAAGGAAAAGAAAAAAAAAACTTTGAATTTTCCCATTCTTTTTTGCAATAATTTAAGAGAAAAGGCCCATTCATTTCATTTCATCAGCCATACCCATACTTGTAAGATCTGATGGGAAAGAAACAAAGATTTTCTGATTTTTATATATGTTTACAAATGAAAATTTGTATCCAATTTTATATACTGCTGGTCAAAGTAATGCTTTTGACTCATGTCAAATCATATTACCATACCAACCAAAATGAAATTAGAATTTCTAGTAATCAATGATCTCAAAAGAATTTCTAGTAATCAATATGATACTTATAATTTAAAGAATAAACTGTACTAATTTATAGTTTGATTCAGAATTTATTGATGCAGCATAGAAAGATCATAATTTATGTCAAATGTCTCCATATTGTGAGCTATGGTTTGAATAGAATATATTACTATAGTAATCACTAATTAATTAGACTTTGATTAATTGAAAATTGTAAGATATTATATATATTCTATTAAATGGAGTAGTAATCGACTAATCACTTATGAAAAATAAGAGTAAATAAAATATATTGTTGGACAATTCATGGATGGTGTTTGAAAACAATGTGTTATGTGTGTGTGATATATAATTATAAGCAATAAGCATGGTCGGTCGTAGGGCTGTCTAAAACTGATCCGGACCGAAAGAATCGATCATTTTTTCGGTTTTGGGTTATTTGGGTCGGTTTTTTCGGTCCAAACGATTCCTCGGTCCAAAACCGATTTGATGTTCGGTTCCTCGGTCCTAAGTTCGATTCCAAAATTAGAGAACCGAATCGAAAAATCGAATAAAAAATTTTATATAATATATATTTAAAATATATTATATATATGTTTTTATTATATATAAATATATATAAATTTAAAATATATTATATATATGTTTTTATTATATATAAATATATATAAATTTAAAATATATTATATATATTATAAATATATTTTCTATAAATATATTTAAAATATATTATATATATTATATATGTTTTTATTATATATAAATAAATAAAATTTAAAATATAGTTAAATATATTTAAAAAAACCGAATCGGACTGAACCGAATCGAGAACCCGAGGAATCGACCTAGTCGGTTCCAAGTCTCCTCTTGCCGGTCTTCGATCCCAAAAATAATCCATCGATTCCCTCAGTTCTGGAGTGGAATCGACCCAAATGGACCGATCCGAATAGACCGACCCGAACCGATGAACACCCCTAGTCGGTCGGCATTGCAAGTTTCATTATGATTTATGCAATGAAAGTAACATGTACATAATTCAATTTTGAAAATGAAATCAAATCATTAAGGACTAGGAAAATAACATTATACATATATATATATATATCTTTTTTTGAGGTAAACATTATATTTTCTTTTTTCTAGTTTAGTGTTCGGTTATGGTTTCTATACACTAAATATCAACTTTTTAAAAAGGAATGGGCGATGAATAGTTTAGACCAATTATTTCATCCATATAGTAGTTGTATTAACGATTTATAACTAATTATGTTCGAGTCAGGTTGTCTTAGTATATGGGTAAATCTCTTCCACCAATAATGTTCTCCCTTCACAAGTCTTTACTCCCATAATACCGAATCAGTTGAAATCAGTTGAAGATAATTTTCACAATTACTGACAAATAAATTTTTTTGAGTGGCATTTCAAAAAAAAATAAATTGGAGTGGCGGACAATAAGTGAAGACCTGTAAACTAGGAAGTGAGACCAATGGGCCCTAAATTGGGCCGTAATTGGGCTTCGGACATGAAAAGGACAAATCATTAGAAAACTCTGTTTTTAACAACAGCAATTCTTAGTAACTTACGTAAACAAAAATTAACTCTTTACGGCTTACGCGCTTTTTTTGTCCCCTTTTTACTTCCAACTAAAGAAAAGACTTAAAAATATCAAATTCTTTTGACCTCGTATTTATCATTTTTCGTATTTCAATTTTTAGATCTAAATCTAATTTTACAAATTTCCTTCGACTCTTTAAAATCTTTTTCGATCTCCCTTTTTATCCTCTACCAAGATCAAATAATCGAAAGAAAAAAAGAAATTCTCCATTAAAAATGGCGAATAACAATGGCGGCAGCAGCAACAACGATCACGAGGAATCGAGTCCTCTTTTGAGCAAACCAGCTGTTGAACAAGATCAGAAGAAGAAACCCAATGATACAAAGTCAAAGGAGGCGACCGCCGAGGAGGTGGCTTCGCCGAAAGTTTGTGCTGGAGCTGGGTGTGGGTGGACTGCCGATGGGCTTCCGTTGGGCCACGGGAGTGTCGTCGGAGAGCCCATGGGGCGGGCTCAGTGGGACTCCCCCCTCTGCGCTTGTCTTGGCCGTAACGATGAGTTTTGCAGCAGCGATATTGAAGTTTGTGAGTTCTTTTTTCTTTTTCTTTTTCTTTTTTCTTTTAATTTATTTGAGGTTTTAGCTAATTGGATCTGGTATTGTGGAAATTTGTTGATTTGGGTTATTCTATTCTTGGTGAAATTGTTGCAGTTTTCTTGCAATAGCTTTGACTGTATGCTTTTGGTCGCTGTTCCATTATAGCCTATGTGAATATTGACATTTTTTATGAACTTAGAGCTCTATTTTGCTTCTTTTGTGAAAAATTTTACCTTGATCGTAGAAAAATTGGAATTTTAGATGGGAAAGGCATCATAAGATCAATCATGATTTTGTATGCTTTATAATAGCCATATGGATAGATTGTGATTATAATCTTGTTCATTGTAACTTTTGGTTTTGGTATAAATATTTGAATATGCTTTACAGGACATATTTGGGTATCTAATTTGTTAATTGCTATGAATTTGTCTATGCTTATGTTGTTCTGGATTTCTGATTATGATAATTTTTTGGTTAGGCCTTCTTGGAAGCATTGCCCCTTGTGTGCTGTATGGAACCAATGTAGAAAGACTTGGATCTGCTCCTGGGGCCTTTGCAAACCACTGCTTGTCTTACTCTGGTCTGTATCTGATTGGAAACTCCTTTTTCGGCTGGAATTGTCTTGCTCCATGGTTTTCATACCCTACTCGTACTGCCATACGCCGAAAGTTCAATCTGGAGGCAAGTAAATTTAATCTCATAAAAATTCCTTATCTTTTTTTATTCAAAGGTTTTTGACAATTGGAGCCTGCTCATTAAGCATAGTATAAATCTGCATTTGGTGTTCAAAATTTCTAGTTTGTGATTTTGGTCTGTTTTTCTGTCCAGAACATATATATGATATTTTTTCAATCAATGTTTCTTTCATATACTAATCATATGAGTTCAATGCCTCCCTATCTATAATTTACTCATTTGATTGGTTTTTGGAGGTTTCCAAAATTAAGTTTCAGATACCTAATTGAAGGCTTGTGTGTATACTTTCATAGGCCTCTGAAGGATAGAAAAGATTATATAAAGAAATTTTGGTAATTTGTATCTTTTGATGTGATGTGAACATCATATACCAGTGAACTAATTCATATTCAGATGTGACATTTTATCTGTTCGGTTTATATTTCTATATTTGTTTGTTGAATTAGTTTCTTTCATTGCATGGCCTTTCTCCATCCTGTGGTGGTGAGGAAGTAAAATGTTCTATTCTATCCTCATTTTTACCCAAATTGTCCTTTTGACCATGAGCTGTTGAGTTAGTTGATCCTTGATTGTGCTTTCCTTGTCGAAGGGACACTAGGTTCTTTTATGCATAGAATCAAAGGTACATTATGAATTACGTAAGAGATCTCCAAGGTTTATTTTGTGGTTTTCATTGGATGAACAGGGGTCCTTTGAGGCACTTAACAGGTCATGTGGATGCTGCGGGAGCTGCGTGGAAGATGAAATGCAACGCGAGCAGTGCGAGTCAACCTGTGACTTTGCAACACATGTTCTCTGCCATACATGTGCTCTTTGCCAAGAAGGCCGTGAACTTCGTCGAAGGTTGCCACATCCTGGGTTCAATGCTCAGCCTGTCTTGGTAATGATCCCTCCTGGGGAGCAGACCATGGGCCGTGGGGCCTGAGTGCCTATTGCCCATGTCCTGCCTTACAATGAATGAATTCTAATAGTAGCTTGTCCATATTTTTCTCTTTATCAGTGTGATGTCTTCTTGTAAAATAATGTTCAAGATTTCTCTACATTATCAGAACAATCATTATTGACTGATTGCTTGGATTGGTCTGGTCCAACCAAATTACAATGATGGATGTATGAGTTTCCTCTATGTTTTGTTTACAATGTACTACACAATTCTTACTCTTATTTTCTATTTTCATTTTTCAAAAGTTGGTGCCATGTTCTCCTTTCAATATCCCTTTTGCAGTCACTTTTGCATGTCTTTATATCTCGTTAATAAGAATCTGCTGGATCCATATAGGATTGAATTTTATTATATTGTAATTGCTAAAGGATTGGTTTTCTGGATGTACCCTTTTCAATTTGGCAAGGATGGGATATGCAGGAATCCAAATAATACATAAGAAATGAGAAAACGTCTCCATTTTTTCGCCTGTCACTTCCCAATTTGAGACAGAAAGATTGAAAGGAAAAGGATTCAGACATTCTGTTGATAAGTGATAGAGAGGATTCAAAATAATTCAAGTTTTCCTTTGATAAGGATGGGGAAGATTATAGAATTATTGTAGATACGGGTCTAACTAGAAATATTCAGGTTTTGTTCTGATTATTAAGATACGAAATAATCCATAATATTGTTCGTATTTCAGTCTATTTTCATTTCCCAATCAACAAAATCACTCTTCTGAACGAAATTCTTCTCTTTATGAAACGCGATACACGATTTTTGTTCATTTTCCGTCCTTTATTATGGAATGAAGCAAACAACCCTGAACGGAGTGCTAAAAATTTGCAGATTAATAAGAACACGAAGGAGGAATAACTAATTAAGAGTAAATGCAATATAACTAAGACAAGTAAACATCATTTTGATGAACATAAAACAGTATTTTACTTCCTAGTCTGCCCAAATAAGGGTTAACTTTCTAATTAACATGCTAAAGTTTAATGAGACGTCTCTCAGGACAAAAAAAACACCAACAAAAATTGTGAACACAGTTTAACATGGAGAATAGCGGAAATCGGACCTCAAAGTCCTATTCTCCTGGTGCAGAGACTCCTTGCTTCAGCCTCTCTTTCTTCATCTTCTTCTTGGATACCGGCTTCTTTTTTCGAGGAGGAAGAGTCTTCTGCGCATATAGGTAAATTACATAGTTCCCAACAAGGAAGATCAGCACTAGCCCAACGACAACCATCAGCACTATCAATCCAGGGTTGAAACCTTTGGCTTCAGTTTCATAAATAACCTTGTTTCCCTATTCCAAAAGAGAACAAAATATACCACGTAAGTGCACATCATCTAGCGCCACAAAGACAACTAGACGCTCAATATTTCCCCTCAAAGAAAAGATATTAACTTCACAAAGGCCAAAGAGAGCAAACAGTATAAGTTTATTTCATTACAAAAAGATAATTCATAATTGAGTATGTTTATTCTAAAAACTTAGTTCTACTATACATTTTGAAGTTTCTGACTTTGCAAAGTGCTTATTAGGTTCTATTTAAGTTATATTAAAGGATAGTTCACATTCTACAACATAAATCAACATTAAATTCATGCATAGATTATAACCATTGCTCTAAAAGCTAAAGAATCATTCATTATGACAGAGATTCTAAGACAACAACTGAGATCCCAAAGTTAATCCATTGATTCCACATCATAAATTTATCAGCCCACGAAACACCTCCCTCATGTTAGCACTTCGCAGGCCTTAACATATTTGTTATACCATAAAAAATGGAACAATAAAATCATCAAGTGAAAATTTTTATCAAGAACACTCTATCTTGGACAGTCACCGATGCATGACAAACAAAAGTCAGAAGTTGTCAAGGTTGCCACCTAAATGTTACAGCCTACATTCATTTTTCATTTGTTCTTTCAGAATTCAAGAGTGGTATGAATGAACCCAAAAAAGCCCTTTTCTAAGGTGATTTCCACAGAATTTCCATGCAGTTGCTTATCTTCAACAAATCAACATATAATCTACAGACTACAATATATAATCCTTCTCTCCACACATTAATATATATATATATATATATATTGTATTAGCTTTTAGAAGACATGTGTTTAACATATTAATCTGGAAATGGACCAGAGCATCAATTAATTATCAACAAGAAAGAGACTTTTTTTTTCCCTTTTTGAATTTCGGTTTCCTTTATTTAAATCAAACGACTTTGTCTGCAGAATTAGAACATCCGATCCAGCAGAAATGCTTGATAATATGAACGCAATAGAAAATTTAAATTAAACAATCAACATGCAAAATTTTCAATAAAAATACGAAATCAAACAAGAAAAAGCAGCAGATCGGAACAATAACAAGCAATAAGATGAGAAAACAAAACCAGATCTCTTAACTAGAAGGACGAATTCCAAATGATTTAGCGCAGATCTCGATGAAAAGCCATTGCAATTGAGATTATTAAAAAATAATAATAAGAAATGAAATTTTCAATAAAAAAAAAAATTACCATGCCCTTGAGCTTTTCGGAAAACTCGTCTGCCATAGCTGCGAACTCAAACGGAGGAGCTCCTCACAGCACGAATTTAGACCAAAGGAAGTTCCAGACGTTGAAAAAGATCAACGAAACCAGTTTCAGGCGATGAAGCTGATTGTATTTATAGCGGGACTGTTTGGGATTTCATTTGTTTTTGTCCTCAAATTTTGACTCGTTTTTCGTATGTTTTCAACTTTCAACGTTGAAATCAAAACCCATTTCGTCAGTCCAATAAATTGATAAATCCAACTATGAATTGGGCTCAATATCTGTAAAGAAAAGCCCAATTGAAGAACAAGAACTTTGATGGATAAATCAGCCCAAATAAAAAAAGAAAAATAAGACAATTGGGCCTGAAAAGCCCAAAACCTTTATCTTACGAAATGGATTACACAAATATGACATCAATCTTGTACATGATATGATTAGGACTGATATAATTGAACTATGATGTCACATCACAACAAACATAAATGTAATAACGTCTGTCCATTTGAGTAGAAGGAGTTCAATGTCTCTAAGTAAGGTTCCGGATTTGAGTATTGCGAAAATGAAGAAGATGTGTGTTGAGAGAACTTCCTTCAATTAGGATCCAACGTGACTGAATTCTATATCAATTAGAACCTAATGTGACTATTGAATATCGGAGGTCGATACGTTTATTAAATGCTGAAGTTGTACCAAAATAGAAGTCTCAATGTCCATTACTCCATCATTCCAATCTAAATAACGTTATAAGTACATCTTCTATCAATTACCAAAATTGTGGGGACATTGAAATAAGATAGATATACATTTTAGAAGAAAAGGGTCATTAGATAGTGACTTGAACCTAGAAAAACAATAGACAATAGTCAAATATCAACAATATGATATATAGTATTATTACTTTATATATTAAAAATCTTTTGCTTAATCCAAGTGGTTTTGGGTTAATGTCGAAATCAAAATCCTGTGGGTGAAGTCTCATGAGTCTGACTTCTGCTGTTTTTAAAAGTGGGAAAAATCCAAAATGTACTAAATTATAGCAATTGCTGCCAATGGATCATGTTCTTAATATCCCATTTAACCAAACTTTTTGTACATTATTATAGTATTATATATTCTTCATTTTTGTATTGTTAAATGGTTACAATTTATAATACATAAAGTAGATAGGAATCTCAATACTTTAGCTAAGCAGAAACTGATATAGTACCAAAAAGATTAGTTCTTATTTGAGTTCTCTTATCTATAATATGTTTGCATATAAAATAAATGGTCATAATCAATTTGTCATTATCTTACATGAGAATATGGCAATAAAGAATTGAGAGAAACCGACAAACTTTCTCATTATTTTTTTCATCTATAATCTTCTTGCAATATAAAATCTTTGGTAGCAATTCTCCAATCAATAAGTAAAATGAAGTTCAAGTATGTGTTGATCAGTTGAGTTGTTTCAACCTCTAATGATGTGGGAAGAGCTTTTCCAGATTCGACACGACTTGACTTTGAATTAATTCAGATTTAATTTGATTATTCCATACCAAGATCTAATTAAGATCCAATCTGATTATTGGATACCAAGATTTTTATAGCAAAGATGACATAAAATGTAATTGTTGAAATGGTTTTTTTTTTTTGTTTTTTTAGGGTTAGCGTTAATAATGAAGGTGACAAGATTCTGAGTTAAAACCAGTTTGATGGGGGGTGGACTAATTGTCGGTATCAACACACATTTCACTATTACATAAAATTTAGAGCTTTGGTTTGGTCGGTCTGGGAATTCAGAGGTTGATGGTGGATGTTCCATTTTATGTCTGAATTAGAGCAATGGACGTCGGCAGGAAACCTAAACTCTCGAATGAATAAGAAAAAAAACAAAAGAAAAAACAAGAATTCATGAAAGGAAACAAGTAAAAATAAGGTGGAGATTAAAAGTTAAAATTCCAGGCATGCACATGCAATGCAAAGGAAGGTTATTTATTGACAGGGGAGATTTTGTCTGCAAACTCTCCTTGCATTTAAATGGAAGAGACATATGAAATTGTGAAAAGTCCAATCTATTCATGGAAGATTGCAGATGAAAATCAGCCATTCAATTTTCTTCTGGTACAATATTACAAACTGACAGAAAAATTGGCTGGATATGGGCCACATTGAGAATAGAATTTGGAGGCAGAAATTCACTGGTTTAATGCCACTCGTTGAAACTTGAATTACCTAGGAAAAGGTTTTGAACCTCATTTGAAATGTTTTGATAGAACTATGAAAGGGAAACAAAATTGTCATTTGGGATTGGGCATTTTTTGATTTTGATATATATTCTCTTGTGTACCTTAAAATTGATTCCCTCATGAAAAATGTTGTGCGAAAAGGAATTATACTAAACAAGAAATTAAATTACTGAAAATAAAGATTTCAAGAAATTTACGTGATTCGATCAAATCAAAGGTGATATATCAACATACACACAAAGATACATTTTTATCTATTTTTTACGAAATTAATTGTTATTGTGATCATGCATCGAAGAACTTTAGATATAGCTAGGAAATTGAAACCTTTATCCGTCACTTCCATCACAGAACTCCATAAAAATTTCAGGTTAATTCACTATTCAACCGAATTATCATCAAAATTCAATTAGTTACTCAAAAACAAATGTTATTTATCATCTTAATTATTTTGTCTCCATTAAGAAAAACAAATCTTCTTACACGTGTTTTGATTTCAATTGCTGCTGCTTGCTTTGCCATCCTCGTTTGTTTGTTTGGTGAGTTTATGAACCTTTTTTGATGTTAACATTAATAGGGTAGAGTCAAGTTGGCTATTTTTTGATAGAGAAAAGCCAGCTTAATCCCACTTTCTTAAGCAATTTTTTGTGTTGTAATTTATGCTTTTGAAAAGATACAAAAAAAGGACATGCGTCTAAATAAAGTCTTAAGAAAAAGGTTATAATTTTAAGAACTAATTAAGATTTAAGAGTAGATCAACTTTATTCCATACCTTTTTTCTCTTCCAACAACTTTCCATGCAATTGCTTCATCATTTTTCTTAATACCAATCTTGATAACTTGATAGAAAATTTTAACGAGCATTTAACTTTATATTGTTTTCATTTCTGTATTGGATGTAGACAAACATAACTTGTTAATATCGCGTAATTTATATTTAAACTATAAAGCCGATAAAAAGAAATTCGAACTTAATCGTTTAAATCATAAGATACATGCATCAATCATTGAGATTAAAATATTGAATAAAAGCGAAATGAGTAAGTATAAGTAATATGATAGTGAGACAAGTCAAATTGACAAATTATATATTGAAAATGTTGAAATTATAGTTAAGGGGAAAACTAAAAAGATTAATAATTCTAAATAATAATGATTCCTTCCTTGAATTTTCATAGATCCAAAGACCCTAACCAACCTCCATTCAAGAAGTCTCTTAAATCAAAAGTCAAATAATAAATAGGCAAAACCTTTTTTCTCACTATACTTTACCAAGCCTCTACTCAAACTCATTGGTGTTTGCTTTTGACAATGGGGGGATTGCTTGTGAAAGCAACCAGCCAACCTTCCACAAAGCAAAAATAGTGAAAATACCAATAATCCATATGGGAAGCCAAAAAAATGACTCCACCATTTTCCATTGTCTCCACCTATATTGTGAGGCCCCCCTCTCCTTCTTCCCTAGTTCTACAATGGGTTTACATTAAAATGTTCAATAACACAAAATTTGCATCCGCAAATTCACTAAACTTCCCTAAACCTACAATGGGTTTACATTAAAATGTTCAATAACACAAAATTTGCATCCCCAAAGCCACTAAACTTCCCTAATGCTACAATGGGTTTACATTAAAATGTTTAATAACACAAAATTTTTGCATCCCCAAAGTCACTAAACTTCCCTAATCCTACAATGGGTTTACATTAAAATGTTCAATAACACAAAATTTGCATCTCCAAAGTCACTAAACTTGAATTTTTGTGCTTACATTAATATTACAATGTTATTGTGTCAATAAATACATAAACAAATGAATAATAATATATATAACGATGATGGGTTAATAAACAAAGATGTGTGGAATCTTTCCCATAGGCTTCTTTTGGCTGTTCTGTTTGTTGTTGTTGTTTTATGATGATGAATTATTACACCAAATCAGGACCAATGTAACTATTGTCTGATGAAGAAGAACTGGAAATGGTAATCATGCCATTGCAGTCAGAAACACTGTCTTGCAAACTCAACAAAAGATGGGAAGTGCTGAAACTCATTGAAGGTTTGGCTCTTGGAACAATTGGGACCTCGGCTTCACCCACCAGCATTTGGACCACACATCTCATAGTGGGTCTAGCCAATGGGTCAGGGTGCGAACAAGCTAACCCAACCAAAAGCACTTTCCTCATCTCACCCTCATCAAATTGCCCTTCAAGTCTTGCATCAGCTGCTGCCAACAATCTTCCATCCCTATGCAAACTCCACACCCATTCCACCAAGTTCCCACTCACCCCAACTTTATTCCCCGCCGCGTTGACATCCCTCTCGATCGGTCTCCGACCACTAGCCACCTCTAGAACCACCGCGCCGTAGCTGAAAACGTCGGCTTTTTCGGTTGCTCTTCCTGTTAGAAGGTACTCAGGGGCTAAATACCCCATTGTGCCTGCAGCAACGGTGGCATCAGGGGATTTATCATGCTCAATTTGCCTCGCTAATCCGAAATCGCCTAATTTGGCATTGAACCCTTCATCTAGCATTATGTTGCTAGTCTTAACATCTCTATGAATAACTTGATGATCACATTCTTGATGTAAATAAGCCAAAGCTGAGGCAACTCCTAACAAAATTTTCTGCCTATGAGACCATGGCAATGGCGTTCTGGCTTCAAACAATGCCTTATCAAGACTCCCATTTGGCATTAAATCATAAACTAATAAAATTTCTCCTTTTTCATGACACCATCCTTGTAATCTTACCAAATTTCGATGCCTAAGAGTCCCAATTATTGACAATTCAGATAAAAACTCATTCTTCCCTTGACTACTATGACTACATCTCTTCACAGCAACAATGTCGCCATTATCAGGTAAAATGCCCTTATAAACCGTCCCAAATGCGCCGTGACCGATTATTCTGTTAGCATTGAAACATCTGGTAGCGGCTTTAAGCTCTTTGTAGCTAAACTCTTTCGGCATTTTGATAATCTCTGAAGCAAAATTATTCTCAGATTTCTTAACATGCTTGAACTTTTTAGAATAAACCCATATCAGAGCGCCGGCGAAAAGAGCTAAAAAGAAAGCCCCGGCGGTTACCACCCCTACGACGGCGCCTGGACCTTCTTTACAGAGCTGGTTATGGCAAGAAGAAGAAGACTTACTACTCTTCTGTTGAGTGCTGGAAGTGGAAACCGATGACGGAGCTATTGAAGGCGGCGGCGATTTAACGGAATTAGCCGTTGGGTTCATTAAACTAGCCGTTGGCGGCGGCGGAGATGACGGCGACCCTGAATTTGACTCGAAAGAGGAGCTAAAACTCCACCATTCTATACTATGAACTTCGGTGCTTCCTTGCGTCGAGCCGGAGAATCCTACGTACATGAAATCATTAACATATTGATCAAGATTTAAAGGGAGTGATAACATGGGCTGTTTCGGCTTCAAATTTGAGTAAGAAACAGAGATGTTTAAAACCCCAAAGGAAGAATCGTATTCGATCCATGAATTCACGAGATTGCCACTCTTCAGATCGATATCTAAAGTTCCCAAGTCACCAACTTGGGAAGAAACCACGCTGTTGAGATCCAAACCCACATGGTTTCCATTAATGTCTTTGAATTCGACGTCCATGAGAGTGTCGAATTCCACCGCGACGAACCCCAGAGCTTGACCTTTATCGTCGAGAAGTCCCAATGAGCCGCCGGCGGCCCCAAGAAAATCGCCGTCAGGGGAAATGACGAAGGCTAAACCGCCGCCGATGGAATCGGGGTTGAGGTTGGTGACGGAGAAGGAGAAGAAAGTGGAGAAGCTGCAAGGGTAGTGAGTTCCCGGTTGCCGGAATCTGACCGGTTTTGAATACAATGCTCTGCCGGAACCAGAGTTGGGGACTTGGAGGTCGCGAGTGAGTCTGACGCTCCCATTGTTTAAGTGAGCATCTCCGAGGAGTTTCAGGCTGCTGAGAGTTAACGTCCCGAAATCGAACTCAGTCGTTGCAATGAGTTGGTTCGAGTTTAAGGCAAAACAGAGGAAGAACAGAGCAAGAAAAATGGCTGTAACCTTGTAAGAAAATGGCAACATTATTGTTCTCTGTTTTTCACTCTTTTTCCTGTTATTGTCGAAACCCCATTGATGAAAAAGCAAAGAAAAAGAAAATGGGAAGTGTTTGGGATTTTCAGAGTTTTGAAGAAGAAGAAGAAAGATTCTGAAAATTCACGAGCTCTGAGAGTAGTTTTTTTTTTTTGGGGCTTAAAACAGAACAAAGTTAAGGAAACAAACAAGGAATAGAGGTGAAGAGGAGAGTGAGAGAATCCAAGGGAAGATGGAGTGAAGAAGACAGGTGGATGGGTAGCGTGACACGTGGCCATTCACAACGGTTATTTTCCTTTTATTGTGACTTTTTTTCGGTGATTTAATAATAAAAAAAATATTGTAAGCTTTTTTGTTGTTGTTGTTGTTCACACTTTCAATAGTTTCGCACTTTGGTTGGCTTTTTACAAGGGGATTTCAGTTGCACGTGGCTGTAAAAAGTCGTGACTTTCACGCTCTGATTTTATCCTTTTTGGCTGCGGGCCGCCGTGGCGAGAGGGTGGCTTGTCGATTCAGCGACTGAAATTTGCAGAAAAGAATATATAACTTATAAGAGCAATTGCATTGGCTGAAAAACAAAAAATTATGAAGGAATCTGCAGGCTGTTAGAACTTAGACATTAGTAACTGTTTGCAAGTTGAATTTTCTAAACTCATTAAGGCTCTCATTGGTACATCGGATCGGTTTAGTGAGAGTAAAATTGGTTACTGTACGGATTAGATTTGAGAGTAAAATTGGTTACTGTACGGATTAGATTTGTTACTGTATAAATCAGTGGTTGTAAAATATGTGTTTAGTGGAAACCAACTGATCTCATCCTAAGCCGTTTGAGCCACTGACCGATCCAATCGACCCAAACGGTACACCAAACAGGGCCTAAGAAATTATTAGATACAAATTAGTACTAGCGTAACCAAACATATTAATTAGTGCTATTAATGCTTTCTCGACACTAGCTCTAGCAAAAGAATTTGTAGTCTAGCATTATTTTGGTCAAAAAGTTAATTATAAAATGTGGTTATGTGCTTTATTAATATGGTTTGATTATTTGCTTGCTATGAGGGAGTAGAATTAATTCTTTACTTTCTTGATCCATTTGCTTATAACTTCATTTTTTGGTGCAATTCACATACATTCATATATGAAACAATTGTTTCTTCTTTTTTGGTAGTGAAGTTGATTATGATCTCAATTAACAATATGATCATGTCAATTTAACATTTTATGTTATAATCACTACAATCTTACCACAATAATATTCTGAATTTAATTTGATTATAATTTGTGTAATTAAGATTTAACCGTCTACCAATAAATCATGTAACTGTTTGATAAAATTTTTAACATTACACATATCAAAAGCTATGAAATTAAGTATTTATATTAACTAAAAAAGTGTCTAGAAAGCGAGCTCAAGCTGAGCCTCTATTTAGAGTGACCCAACCCAGCAAATCTCCCCCTCATGAAGAAATGGAAGAATCTCGATCCCATTATTGCAATCGAACAAGAAACTTCAAGCTTCTCCCTAAACAATGTCTTAGTGTCATCATATCCGAACCATACAATTGATATGGATTTTCTCAAGTGACAATTTCTTGGAATTCAACACATTTTTACTTATCAACTTTACTTAATCTCCCAACAAAAAGAACTTTACTTATCAACTTTTAATTGAAAGAGTTGATAAAAGAAAAGGTAAATCAACAAAGGTTGGGTGTTCTCTTCAACCATGGACTCCACTTTTACTAGGTAGTAAAGTTTGTATGTCCACGTAGATCCGGAGACACTTAATCTACAACTACATAAAAAAGTTTTTAGTCACATTAGTCGTTAGCCCTACCATTGCGACTTTTTCTTACCCAATTTTTCTAGAGAAAACAAGAATGGCTGCACTTTTCATAACACTCAATGACCCACATTTCTTGATCAAGAAAAAAAATAAAAGACCCACATTTTTGTACCAAAATTAAACAGGAGGATTAACCCTTTTGGCTTTTTACAGTTACTTTTTTAGACATTAATTTCATAATATTCCCATTAAATGATCATTAAATAAATAATAAAAATACTATAAAGAGAAAAAAAAAGATAGAATCTTGGGTTCGTGTCGACACGCATTATAGAAGGAGCGTGGGCCATCCTTGAACTAAGCTCTAAGCTAAGACAAATGTAGATAAAGTGGAACTGAAGGTGTTCAGTTAAAACAGCACAAACAGCACGTGACTTTCAGTCAAACGAAAAAATTATGGTTTCACCCAATTACCACTGCCGACCACACTCACCCTAATCTAAGTCTCTGTTTGGAATTAAGTCATCAACACGATCACAAAAAAGAACACAAGTTTAAAACAATCCAAAATGAATTAGTCTCAAGGAGCCTAACTAGACAGAGAAATGATTCCTAGAGACTCCGTTCTAGGTAGGGCTGAGCAGTATATGGTTCAAACTGTCTGAACCATTTGAAACCGCCAGCTTTTGTTCGTCGGTTTGACGGTTTAGCGGTTTGACGGTTCAAACCGCCAAAGGGTTGAAGGCTAAACGATCAGTGCACGGGTTTGAGATTTTCAAAATCGTAACCTATCGAAACCGAACCGTTTAGCAATATATATAATTAAATATATATTTTATATATATAATAATATCTAATATATATAATTATATATATAATAATATATATAATTATTAAACGGTTCAAACCGTCTAAACCGTTTAACCGACCATATAACCGCCTAAACCGTATAGTCGGTTTAGGCGGTTAAATGGTCGGTTAACGGTTCCAAAAATTAATTGTCGATTTTTAGTCAGTTTTGAGAATTACAAAACTGAAACCGAACCGACCGTTGCACACCCCTAGTTCTAGGAGAGTTATCAGTTACTATCACATAATTAAGATGTGACAAAAGTTTAACTATAAGTCCAGATGTATTAGTCACACCTTAAAAAACTACTAAAATTTTCAAGGTAAATTCCAAAGCACTTTAGCATTGATAGAATTTAAAATGAATATATATATATATATTATATGATTATAATTGTGTCACATATCTGTTTTTTTAATAAATGAAAGATAAAAATTAGGCTAAATTAAAACTCGGGGAAAAGCAACTCCTCTTCCATAAGCTTCGAGAGTTTCTAGTACCTACTGGAGAGTAGGACAAAAAATCTTCATAACCAACGTCCATGTCACAACTCATCTTCAATAACTTATCGACACAAAAGTTGTTTAGAGTATGTTGACATTCACAGTGTCATTCCCAACTTAGCATTTCTTTGATGTCCATTAAAAGAACTCCCAACAGATGACACTGCATATCATTCGATTTTAAGAGGACAAGAATTACCTTAGCATCAACTTCACATATCTGATTCTATAATAACTCTCATAAACTTAATTTTGTGAGATCAATACTAGAGTGGATTTCCTAAATGATGCAAGTCAATATGAATATTATTACATGAGAGTTAGAGAACAAATTCATCATTGACAATAATTATCCAAGTTCTGAATTCCTTTACTTTTTGCCAGATTCAGACCATCCCTTTAGAGGTTAGAGCCCATAACTCAACTTGAAATTTTCTCACTTTTATGTTCCACTTTGGTTTGTTTTGTTCAAAATTTTTTTTTTGGTAATTATTTTCAAAGATATAACTGAGATGTGCACTTGATTATAATATGATCATAATTCTTAATGTACATTTAACTTTGTAAACAATTTATCTACTATCCCATGTCTTTTATTTTTAAATTAGAAGAGGTTTTCTTATCCTAAAATATCACTAGGGATTATCTTTCTGTTGGAAAACTCACCATCATAATCAGGTGTGCGACGTGGGTCGGATTCGGATTAGTCAGGACAAAACCAACTGGATACCAAAAAAAATAAGGAGGGAGTAAGCAATCACTTAAAAATTAAAATTACAAAAACAAAGCCACGTCATATATCCTCTTCATGGCATAGGAATCACTGAAAGCCTTCCATCACGGCTTTTTTTGGGAAATATTGCGTGAGATTTAGAATTTTTCCCAATTTACGAGTTTGATTTGGTCATTTTGTTCATCATTGCTGCGCTGTACTGTAGAAAATCAATGCCATTTATTTATTTTCAATTGGTAAAAATTAGAAAAAAAAAGAAAAAAAAAACTGCCATACTATACATGTGATGGACCCTACTTTCCTTACCCCCTTAATCTGGGCCCTACGTTAGTTGGACTTGGACATGCGCGAGGACGAGACATCCAATCATTGATGAAATGTCCAGCCGTTGCATCGGACGGTCCAGGTCTAGCCATTGAGAATCATCAGGAATTTCTTCTAGCTTTCAAAAAAAATCAATATGAAAACTTTTTATTTTAGGATAAAATTTCATTTTCTCTTTTTGGATAAATAAAAGCTTTTATTATGAGCTGGTGACATTTATTATTATAACCCAATGAATGATTTCCTTATACTAATATGAGTATATTGAGTAATAATTTTATTTCAATTTTAGAAAGTATAAAATTTATTGAAGAAAACGTAAATTGAAAGACACATATGCTGAAGAAAATTCTTCCTTGATACAGTAGTTTTTGCTTTGTTCTTTTGTGGACAAATAATTGTTGTCAGATTGTCATCATCAACAATGAGAAAATTAATTGTGTTTTTTTATTTCTTTTTGTACTAATTTCCTCAGCTTGTCATAAGAAACAGCAACAATTATGTTTCTTTTTTCCCTTTTATAAAATTAATAATACTATTCTAGTAAATTAAATTTTTTTTTTGAGAATAATCACTTTCATTATTCAGTAATCAGAGATTACAAACATCGGGAGAAATAGTCCCGCATCACACGATTATCGTGCTAATACATTGGCTTCCCTATTTACAAATTATCTCTAATTTCACTATCTATAACTATCAACATACTAAATACATAAACAAATAAATTACAAAGAAAACTCACAATTCCGTGAGAGTAACTCACATTCCGTGAGATAGAACCCAAGACCTCATGGTACAGGTATACTGGAACTAAGAGTCCAGCACTCTACCACCAGGTCAAATGCCCGATGGCTCTAGTAAATTAATTTTGATAGTACAATAATTTGGTGGTTGATACTACTATCTATAATGATTAGGAGAAGGCAAAATTAAATATTTGTAATAATTTAGTAGGAAAAAAAAACAAATATTTTGTAGATTATGATGAACCATGAAGATCAAATAGGCTCAATGAATTACCAATTTTTTATTTCAAAATTATTAATAACTAGATTTGTCTTTTATTATATCATCATGCCAATGAGTTGATAGTAAAAATTTCATTAATTTCAAAACTGTATTTTTTTTCTTTTTTTTTTTCCAAATATGTGAATTTAAGCAATTATACAAACAAGGAAAAAACAAAAAGAACATGGACTCCATGATTTGACTTTCTTTTGGTACTTATAGAAACATATATAGGCCTACACAACTATTTCTATAAAGACAAGACGAACAAAAGAAACAAAAGGACTAGGCCTAGGCCCATGCTTAATTGCAATTAACCCAAAGTTTATTTCATCACAAATTATACAATTCACTTGCAAAACATTTTCCATTCATTTTAATATTTTATGCATTGCTTAATATAAAATGGGTTAAAATTCCCAGTTTCCTTCTAAAATTATATCATATTAATCAGTTGACAAAGCGACAATCCTTTCTAATTTCTCCTTCATCTCCTGTAAGTGGATTATTCTCAGACAACAAACGCACAGCTCTTGCAAATTGGTCTTGGAAATATCCATTATCCGCTGCCATTTTCTCAACGAAAGGAGATGTTGTTGGATCGGAAGCTAATTGTTGGTCTATCAATAGCAATCCTTTGTTCTTTAACAAATTCTTGTAGTAAAAATTGTCGATAATCATGGGCGTTTCGCGGTCATTTCTTGCATATAACACTGCCTTCGGGTCTGGATCTGGTGATGGGCACCTTCCTTTTAGGTACTCAGCATAGTCAGGGTTTAATGTGGGATCAACCGTAGGGTAGAGTCTGTGAACCAAATTCACACAATGAACCCGGCCCACGGAATGAGCTCCTACACAAGAATAACATCGAGTTTATAATTAGTTATACTCAGGACATTTGATTCAGTAATTGATGCGTTATCATTTAATGAATGAAATTAATGAAAGTTAGTCGTCGTGCCACTTCCAGTCACATATATTATTATTTACTATACCTAATAAGGCTACTGTGCCTTCGGTGTCGATGCCGATGGATTGAAAGCGAGAAAGCACCGATTGAATTGAATCATTGTGGTTGGGAATGTTGGTTTCGACTTCCGTTAGGTAACTTCCCTTGCTATCTTTGCGACCGGTTTTCATTTCAATTCGTGGTCCACCAAGCTTTAACATATGCACATATTTATAGCTTAATTAATTGAACTTCTTTTGTAAAATTTGGTAACTTCATATAGATTTTTAGGAAGAAAAGAGAAAATTAACGTAAACTTACCATAACGATGCCATCTCGAGCAGAAAGAGCGACGATGTCGGCACAAGAAACAGTGCTTGGACATTCTTTCTCAAGAGCATCCTTAATTGTCTTAACGTACTTGAAATTTCTCATTCCAAAACTCCTGTCGGATTCTTGTTCCGATTGAACTCCAATTACTGTCTCTAACAACAGCGAGGCGTCGCATGACTAAAATATTATTAACCCCAAGAAACTTCGTCATTAATTAATTGTACAAGTACAAATAATTAGGTACTTATGATTAAAATATTGAATAATTAAGGTTAAATAAGGACTTGAATTGTCATTACCAATCAATAATAATATAATAATTAAGCCATAATAATAGAACACATACCTTAACTATACAGTCGTGGAAGAGATTCCTAACCCAAGAAACAGCTGTGTTTCCATGTTTATTGTAGAGATTGATGACTTGTTGTTTGATTATCTCTTCAGCATTTGGGCAACTTTCAGCATAGTAGTTCAATTGGAGCTCGCTTTTGCCTGCCATCAAAAGTCAAAAGACAATTTGTTTTGTTCTCTAATCAGAATTTGTAGTTTTTCAAACTTTTTAGACTTTTGGGTCAAGTGGAATAAACTCGACAATTAACTCGAGTTTTATGAATAGTGGAAATAATTAAAAGTTGGGCAAGTTCTCTCCCATATGGGGTCTAATTAGTTTTAATGCAAATCAACCTCGAAATAATATTAGGGCCTAATAAGATTATGCTTGCACCATAAAAATATTATTATAGGGCTTTTGGTCGTACTATTCCATCGTGCAATAAATCTATGGGCTCCAAAAAAACATGACTCAAAGTCAAATAGCTCAAAAGGTTTGGTTGAATATGGGTTGGAGCTTTTTTTTTTCCTTTTTCCTATCTAGAGTTTTGTTCTGATTGATTCGAATTCGATCCGGGTCGTACACCTGAATTTGATGGGTGGGTCTATCAACAGAGACGGGGCGGCTGCGTACGTAACGTCTCGAATCTAAAACCTGTTTAAGTTAGAACCAGCCGCTTACCACTTGTTATCAGGTAACTACACACAATTTCTTCTTGTTTTATGAAATCCGAACTTGCCAATTTGGTTAGTAATTAGAGAATTGGAAGGAACTAGAATTAAATTTCTACTCAAAACCCAACCTCCCAATCATCAATATAAGTTGAGCTCAATGGCGCAATGGCAAATGAATCAAGCAAGAAAGTCATAAAATGAAATCAAACAAATTGAATAATAAACTAAGTAAAGTGATATAAATATGTGTATATATACTTACCTAAATAAAACTGCAGGAGTAACGGTAAAACCAGAAAAATAAGGCTTGAGCAAGGATGCTGATGATGATGCCTCTTCATAGCCATGTCTTTCTTTTAGAGCTATCTTTACGTGTTTGATATATCCAATTCAAAGACTGTCGAAAGCCTTATATAGGAAACAATTTGAGATCAAGAAGCAAAGAGCTTTATTACCAAAAATTAATTAAGAAATACACTAATCATGAATCGATTTATTCATCCATATATAGAGCCCACTCCACTACGCCACTTTGTTTGACATTTTCGGCTTCTTTCCTCACGCGGGCGTCGACCCCACTATCAAGCAAACCCTTTTCTTTTTTCTTCAAAATTTGCTGGATGAATGTATAATTTATGTCTTTGTTCGTATCTTCAAGCTTTCTACTTTGAATTTGCCTTTGAATTTATTTAATTAAATGATTGATTATAAATGAAATAATTTGAAGAAGAAGATCAAGAAGAGAACAAAATTATTGGATTCCCTTCATCTATATATATATAGTTGGTGTTTTGAGTTTTTAATTCCTAATTAGTCGCTTAAAGATCATAATCAACAAATAAAGTTAATTTACGAATCCCGCTGACCACAGTCTCCCATTTGATAGGCGATCTGTAAATTTCGAAAAGTCCGCAGGTGAAAGTCCAATAGGTCCGTAAATCCCAAATTGGGTCGGCGTTTTGCCCTGACCTTGGAGATGGGGTAGCCACCCTCCTCCTAAACTTTTTTTCACAAAAAAGAAAAAGTTAATTTAGTTTATGAAAATCATATTTAAAAAATATATTTTAAATCATTTCAATTATATATACACTATATATTTAGAGTAGGTTTTTAATTTTCGTTCTACTAATAATTTATATCAACGACAATGCATGATTTGCTTAATATAAACGTATCAAATATCTTTCTCATCTGCCAAATCAAATATTATGTGTCGAAGGTCCACTACCCCCAACTTGTATTCTAGAGCAATTAATACAAGAAATTAATATTATTATACATTAAAATGCCAAATTATTTAGATATAAGCCGAGTGCTTACAAAATTAGTTCACATGCATGCAACCCAATTGTCCTGGTGGCTAAAAGAAATTAAACATAAAGTACAGTAAATTATTACTAAAAGTTTATAAAGCATAACTTTTTTTTATATAGTAACAAAAAGGAAAAATATTGAGAAGAATTCTGTTTCATTGTCTTTGGAAGCTTAATTTAGTTTCAATGTCGTTAGTTCATGTATCTTTAATTTGAACATGGGTTTGGACGTTAAATACAAAGAGTGTGAGTTTGGAATTGAACAACCATTATTGAAAATCAAATCATTAAATAAAAGACAAATTATTATTTTGATTTATAATTATCAAAGTGGCATATCCCGTATTGCTCCAAAATTAATCCCTTTCGAGTTGAAAAACAAAACTAATGAGTGAAAGCATTAAAAATGGTTTAGTGACTGATATTGATCAAAGTGCAGCCGCCCCATCGCCGTCGAAAGTAGGTGTAGAGAATTATAATGGTGATAAAAATAGTGCTGCTTTTGGTTTTATATATGTATCTTTTTAATGTAATCATGTTAACAAGAACGATCATGAAGGAAACCAAACCATGAAATTGTAACTATATTAAATATGGAACGAATTATTGGAAAAATTAAGGTAAAATATTAACCTTAGAAAATGGAGTGCAATGTCACCCCTCATAAATCTTAGTGGGATTATGTTATTATATTGGATAGAAAGTAGAAAACCCACTACTTACCTTAAATTACAAAAAATGGAAAACTCATTGGCTTTTAACTTAGAAGAGATCATATAGTTAATTGGGTTCCAACTTCCAACTTGCAAGTGATTTAGTGGGAGATCCAAAATATATTAATTTAAAGGAGTGGTTCATATTAAGAGAGAGATTGAGGAACTCATTGGCCAAGCAAAGTTAATTTCATGTTGTGACCTAAAGAATGATCTCTAATTGATTAACTTAATAATAATACTATATACTAGTATTTTTTATGTTGATGTGAATGATATGAAGATGTGTCAACTATATATATATATATAGTTCCATCATTTCTGCAATCTTTTAAAACAAGTTATGGTGAGAATAATTTTGTTTTTCTTTTATTTTATTTTGATATACTCTTTAATCAATTTGTTTTTTTATTCCGTACTCCTTTGACTATGAATAAGAGAAATTGTAATCGATCCACTAATTCCTCATTTATTTGACTGTTTTTTTTTTAAATATGAAAGAAGGAAAGACCATGAAGAAATGGATAAGCATTGACCTTATTATTAGTTGTATTTTGAAGAAAATGGTAAAATAGTTCAAAGGGGGGCGGTACCTAGTAAAAGGGGGTGGTATTTAGTAATCCCCTTATTTTATCAAAATGGGATTTCCATTAACAAAATTATTTATTTTCTAATTTACAATAATCGGGCTTGCCGCGCTTAAACCCAAATATGAAGTAAGAGCTTATTAGGTTTCCCTGGGCTCTTTTAGACCTTGGCCCATTATATATCTATATTTAAGTAGCCCAATTTCTCCATTTCACTGAACTCTTCTCTCTTCCTGTATTGATGTGGTCTTTAGGGCTATGGTTCTTGGCCCACGGCCCAAGCATTGAAATCATTCGACATGGTATTATTATATAAATGGCTTATGGCAAATTATATAATACACCGTCAGTGGAGTTTAGTAGACTATACAAGCGGGTTCTGAAGGGTGATATGTGTCCTCTAGGGATTAGATTGAAATATTTAAAACTTAATTAATTAAAAAAATGGACATATGTCAACTCCAATACCCGCTTGTGGAGTTCAAAATTTACACCGCCGGTGTATCAAATAATCACCCATGGCTTATTAGCCTGCTTGCCTCCTAAACTTTGTAGCTAAGGACACTTTGCTTCATAAATCATAATTGAGACAATTTTCGTATTGAATTTTAAAAATTCAGGACAATTTGCCCCCTACAATAAGAGGTAAATTGTCCTAAATATGGACTGTTTAGGAGACAAATTGTCCTGAATTTAGAAATTCATGGACAAATTGTCACCATTTGAAGTTTAGGGGACAAAATGTCGATATTATAATTCATGGGGCAAAAAGGCTAACAAGCCTTATATAAATCTTAGTTTATGTAGTCAATGACTTTCTTAGATAAGAGCTTGAAAATGAAAGGTATTCAGGTTCGAGCTCTCACATCATTCATTGGTAGATCATAAGTCCGACAAGGCCTAAAAGAAGTTTGTAAATTTTTAAAAAATTAACGAATTGCCTAGACTTTGAAGATAAAGTAATCTCTCATACTCGTAGACTTTGAAAATGTATGGAATTATGAAGGAACATTGAGTTATATTATTCATTTAAGTGACAAAGAGGTTGGCTTGAAACCTAAGTCCATAAATGCAAGTTGACTTGATGTATTGAAGTGGTTAGTGGTTAGTACTTAGTAGGAGGCAAAATCATTCCTCCATCTTCTTCAAAATAACTAAAAATGAAACATACCCATGTCAATTGAGTAATCAATTGTTTTCTTAGCTAGCATGGGACAACATGTTTAAAGCATGTCACAAGCAAAGTGTAAAATGATTGGGAAGAACCTGGCAATTTTAAGAATGTAGGACAAATCATTATAATGAAAGGAATTCAGTAAGAAAAATAAAAAAAAGCTACCCCAATTTCCCCCCCTGATTTGATTTGTTATTATATGCAACAAACAACATGTGACTTGAAACCCTGATTAAACTTATGAAGGAGAAAGCAAAAAAGACCTTGGCCTCATAGGAAAACCATGACCAATTAATGTGTATGGGCATGGAAGACATGACATCAACTTTTTTACATGAAAAACCAGACATAAGAACAAAACAACACATGAATTATGCAACTCTTCTCTAAAAATATCAGATGAAGACAAAACTATAAGGATGGAAAATGGGGCTCTTGGCTGCTATTAGAAGCCAGCCCAACTTTTTTTTTTTGGTTATTCTGTCTCAACCAAGAACATGGTAGGACCATTCTGATCATCATTTTTTTTTTTCTTTTTCTTGTTGCCTTATCTCTTCAGCTATGCCAATTTGGATGATTTTATAATATTATAACAAAAGGAAAAAAAAAAAAAACATCCCAATTCCAAATTCCAAATTTTCTTTTCATTTTTTACCTTAAAAACACAAGTAGTTAAAAAATGCAGACAAAAAGAGCTTTTGGCTCATCTTTTATTCATATCATATATATAGTATACTTTCTTATATCATTACAAACTCTTTTTTTACAGTTGCAGTTTTGCTATATTGCTAATTAAGTACTACTATAATTTGCTTTTACTAAATTTAGCAAGCCTGTTGAATTTCAGATGCAACAGTTTTAGCCCAATTCTTGAGATGTTTCTTCATATCAGCAGCTGCAGAAAGCTTTGGAACTCTTAAATTCAGCAATGGGGAATCTGGTCTTTTAATCAACCAAGCTTCTGATAAATATGGTCTCATAACACCTCTCTCTAATTCTTGCTCAAAATAATCTTCCTTATCAATTTCATTATCATGATCATCATCATCAGCAGAAGAATTAGAAGAATCAAGATTGATGATGGGTTTATTATGATCATCAGTTTTGATCATCTGCTTAGTTTTGGAAAATCCAAATCCAAGTCTGAGCAAGCCAGGGACAACACTAATCATCCTTTTGTTTAAGTGTTCTTTCTTGAAAATGAAGCCAAGATCCATAAACCCTTTTACTTCTTCTAATTCTAAATCTTTCATGCTCCTACAACTCATGGATTTTTGCAGTTTACCTCCCAAGGAAGAAGTTGAGTGTCTGTGTAATTTCTTCTGTCGTTTTTGTGTTGATGGTGACGAAGAATGTGACCGGCTTCTATTAGAACTAAGACTCACTCTTGTTGGTCTTTCCTTCACTTGTTCTTCTTCTTCTTGTTCCTCTTCATTTCTAGAATTACCCTATATATAATTTGCACACAATAAGCCAAAATGAACAAAAGCAAAGAAAAAAATAAAAATGGTGCAATTAATATATTTGGTTAATTACCGGTGGAGATAGTGGAGACGAAGTTGCTGAGCTTTCTTCTTCTGCAAGAGATGCTAAAGAGAGGGTTGAAATTGATGAAGGGGTTGAAGTGACAGAATCTTGAATATTTGTTTGCTGTAGTTGTTTGATTGCTTTAGGCAAAAGCAATGAAAAGGGTTCCGGAAAAAGAATAATTTGGTGAAACCAAAGGCGATCCATGGCGCCTATAAGACATAAGGAGAAGTTGTCGGCCATTGGAGACGAAGAAATGAAGAAAGTAGGGAAGGAGAGGGGAAGTGAGAAAGAGAAGGGAAGAGATTATTTAAAGTGGGAAAATCTTGAGTATAAATTATATCAAAGCAAATAATATTTGGGGAATTTCCCTTATGTGGTGGTGAAAGAATAAGCAAAGAAAAAGCAGAGAGAATTGGAATAATAATTAGGAAAAGTTTTTTTTTTTAATTTTATTTTTTTAAGTGGTGGGAACCTTGGACAATGGAGGGTGTGGTCATAAGGCTTGGATTCCTCCAACTCCACATATCTTTTTACAAGCTTCAATCTTTGGTCCCATATATGCTTTGATGTGGATACTATTAATTTCTGTTGCATTCATTTTAAGTACTGATCAATTCCATGAGTCATAATCTAACCACACAATGCCATATCAGTGGACCCCTAAACCAGTCTATCAACCAATCCTCAACAAGCAGGTGCTATATAAACTCTCACAATCCTTGTGTTTATAGTGGACAAATAAGCATTTATGGTTATATTGTCTTAATCATGTATATGAAAACATGGTTCTTAAGCTTTAAAACTTCAAATCTTTGGGTGGATTTGTAAGAATTGAGAAATGGGTGGGCAAGAATGTACATTATAACTCAATTGAAGTTTGTTCTTGTGCAAAATTTTGTTTTTAGTCTTGTTTTACTGATGAATCCATAATATTATCCATGTAATTAGAATATAAACTTGCAGAAATTGACAAAGGCCAAGTCACTTGTTTATATTTGATTGACATGGAATAAGACATAATTTTTTTTTAAGATAAACTGATCTCTCCATTTGGACCAAGAGAGGAAGAACCTGGTTCTTCTTTGACTACCCTTTCTTGTTCTGCAATGAATTCTCCTCCTTTAGTGTTGGATAACTGAATTTTTTCTGTCAATGTCGTCGGTTCGAGGAGATTGAAGAAGTTCTTGTTTCTTCCTTCTTTCCCTAACACAAGCATGCAATTGCTTGATGATTTTGGCCATTTGGTCACCTAGCACTTTGTTCCTGAATTTTGATCCCATCTGATTCCAAACCAAGATAATTACATTATAGCTATGTTAGATACTTTACAATTAGTAAAAGAAATTGATTTCTATAGACTTTCACCTGTGTTACAAGTGCATATAAGGGAAGAGTAATGTAGCTGCAGAGGACTTGAACTGTGATCCTAAGGAAATCAAAGGAAAATTAAGTTAAAATGGTCAAAATGGTAAGAAACAAAGTACTATTAATCAATTCTTACGCTAATACAATTCTTGTGATAATGATTGGAGTGTGTTCATGATAGCAAGAATCAAAACCAAATTGAATCTGAGAATGAAAAAGAAGAGAAATGGTGAGTTTAAGTACAAATCAAACTATAATTAAAGTTGCAGAGAGTATGTGTATAGAGTACTAACCGATACCCAAATAAAGAAGGCAAGCTCAAATGCATTCTGAAAAAGGAAAATGAAAATGAATCAGGTTCACTTGTTTCATTTCCATATTGCATTTTAGTTAGAAAAATTACCGTAAATAATGTGAAATGTAGAAGTGTCAGAACAAATTTTGGTCGTCCAAACCAAAATAGTCCATCATTTGGTTGAACTAGAGGGGTTCCTCGGATTACAGTGCTTTGATTGTTGATTCTAAGAGCCATTTGTGCAACAATGACTTCAAGTTTAGCCCCCAAAAGTAACACTACCTATAAATCAAGAAGAACCTGTTAAAGACTAAATCAGAAGCTTGGAACACAAGAAATGGAGAACATGTGATTTTGTACACTTACAAGGAGTGGGACATAAGATAGCCAAAGATAAACATGCCAACCTGAATTCATAACAGTAAATGTGAATCAAAAGATCAAGAAGTAAGTACATAAAAGGTGAAAAGAAACAAAATATTTACCGTGCACGTCGACAAGCAGGAAAATGACAACAAGAAACCACATCAGAGGGCTGCAAAATGACACAGATTCATTAATTTTAACTGATAGTTAAGAAATTGCACAAGAACATAACTTTTCATGTCTGATTTAAGAACCTGATGCTGACCACAGTCTTGAAATCTTCATCCAAGGATCTCTCTATGTACTTCTGGAAATTGAAATTACTATACCTTCCTGATAAGTGAGCCTGAAAAGTTCATATGAAACAATAATTAAGCATTTCTAATGTAATGATTACCATAATCATTTGGAAAATGTGGGTTGTTTTAAGATAATTACCGAGATAAAGCCATGCCTCAAGGTCAAATAATCAACTTTAGCTACTGAATTATAGAACTGTCTGAAGAAACATTTCTGCTCCAATTCAAACCATTAATAGATAACTCATTGGCCATATGTTAGACTGTTATATTGGAATTTGGCAAAATGTTAATGATGTAACAGAAACAGAACAGTAAGTACTCACAATCCAGAGTTGAATTGATGTTTCTGTACAAGAAGAAACATGTCTTCTTCCAAATGTTGTTTGTCTTGTTAATCTGAACCTTTCAGGATCTAGTAAAACAGGATCATTGTTAGAAAAAAGAAAAAAGAAAAAAAAAAGGAAAAACCAAAATTTTTTATATCCAGTTCATTTTAACAGCTAGTTTTAATCCAATTCAAACCAGGTTGGTATCAATTATATCCAGTTGTGGCACCTTTGCAATATTTGTTTTCTTCTACCAAAAATGGGACCAAATGATTTCCATCACAAGAAAAACATTTTATTTTTAAAAGAAAAGATCTAATTTCCAAAATTTTTAAAGACTTAGATTATCTTTCAGTTCCTGGCAGTATCTTGATTTTAAAGGAAAAATGAGTGCAACTTGCTATATGTAAAATGGTCCTAACAAGCAAGAAAATGAAATTTTTGAAGATGGGACCAAATATGAATGCTCTATATTTGCAGGCTTTGCCTCACATTTTGTCTGTTTAATCTGATGGCCTACAAAGGGTAATTGTCAAGCTTTAAAGTCATGAAATTTCTAGAGGGTTTTCTTCTGTTTATATTCTTTTCTTCTATGAATATTCCTTCCCCAACCTAACCAGTTGTCTTCATCATGAGCTTGATATTTTCCTATTGTTTTTGCTCCACAAAATTCTAATGGGATCTAATTGAATCATGGGTTTGAAGTCTTAGATTCTATATATTTTTTGTCACTAATTAGGCTTTATAATGAAGAAAAAGGCCTTGGTTATACATATTAGGCAAATTTGGGTTTGGCCAAGACTTTTTCAGTTTTTACCCTGTTTTCTAAAGGCAAAATGATTTAATGGAAAGTCAAATCAACATAGACACCCAATTGTTTTATCCGGTAATCACATTTGATCTCGATTAATCTGGTGTCAAATCTCGTTATACCCTAAATTGTTTGTTAAGTATATATATATATATTATAATAGTTTAATTAGGCTTTAATGTTATATGTCAACCTTTGTTTGTTCACTTTGAGAAACTGACAAAAGGGTTATAAACAAAAAAAAACTCATGCAAATTCATTTCCCATGCGCACTCATGTAACATGTTAAGATAGAAAAAGAGGGCATGAATCAATAGAATAATACGGTAAAGGAAACATTCACTCAAAAACCAAAAAATAATGGTTGACATTATTAGTGGCTCTCAAGTCTCATGGCAAACAATAGATAACTTAAAAAGGGATTTAAGTGTATGGAACACACTGTGTAGAAAAAAATGATTAATTAAATGATCACTTAAGATTTTAAGAAGATTCTTAGCATACCATTGGCGACTTGGTACTCTGTTGTTTGAGTTTCTTTCTCCCATGCTTTCCACCGCCTCATCTAATTAACACATTCATCAGAAAATCAAAGTTTATCAATAAGAAAACCAAAAAGAAATAAACCCTTTTCTTCATTTTGTTAATTTAGGAGGATTCAAACTTGAGATCCCATTCTTGAGATTATGTCTCTGACATGTCTGATTTAAGCTTATAGTATCGAATTAATGTTGGACACATGTAATAAAGTTGCTATGAACAAGCTATCAAAAACTGAATTGTTTTAATGTTTATGTAAGAAAATTTATGTTGCTTGCCATGAGTACTTGATTACCTTTGCCTTGCCTAAAGCCATGGTGATAACACTGTAAACAATTTGCATAACTGCTAGAACAAGAATGAATTGGTGTAATTGCTGCACTCCCTTTTTGGTCACTAAGGAAACCTTTCCCTACAAATTTCATGTCATCAAAAGAGATCAAAGAAATCCAAAAATTTAGGAGGAAAAAGAAAAAGAAAAAGAAAAAAACAGAGAAAAAATGGTATACTTGAGAGCTGCAACGGTCCGAAGCTGCATCAGACATAGTTCTAGCCTCATCTTGATCAGCCAATTGCCTATGAATTTGCCATAAAACATCATTCACTGACATAAAATTCCCGGTACTTTCGGTCTCAAAATGTTGATCATAGGATAATTGAACTTTGGTGATTTTGGACAGATCAACTTACTTTCTACATGGAAGCATTACATCTGCCATCTTGAGTGGTATACATATATTAGAAATTTGTGATTGAGTCACTGCCAATAGAAGTGACATGAATCCCAGAAGCATCAACTCTACAAAAAAAGGCAAAAACAGATGAACCCAAATTTCAAAAACTATAAATGGGAAGATTGATAATCTCATTTTTATGATCTGCACCTGATTTCAGCCTCTCCACAGCATCGATTAAAGCAGTTTTTTGACGTCTCTTTAACCACTGCAATGGCTTCATCATGTTAGAATTTATGAAGAAGAGAAATTTGAATGCAAAATTATTAACTTACGTTTGTAAGGAGATGGATGAAATGTTCAAGAGCAATGGAAATGGAGATGAAGATGAAGTAAACAGTGGCAACAGCCCATGTTGGGGTGTGTTCAAGAGACTGATGATTACCAGCTGCTGCCATTGTTATACTGTTAGTTGTTTTTTGTAGTTGAAACACAAATATTATTAGGTTGTGACTCATAAAGCCAAAGACTTTGGAGTGGGAAAACTAAGTTCAATAAGGAAATTTGTATGAATAACATTAGTTTTTTGTTGTGTTCCATTTCTTATGTTCACATTAAAAATCTGATGAAATGATCACTGATTAAGCAAAGTCTGAAATTTCAATTTTAATACGCGGCTTATAATTTGTATAATAAACTTGTAAAAAGACTACCCCCAAAGGTACAGAGTAGGAAATGATTAGATTTGGAATCAATTTTCTTATTCTGCCATGCAGATTAAGTAATTAAAACATGTTATATTCTTTATGGATTCCAGACTAGAAAGGTAATAAAAAAGTGCTAGGTTGAGCATTTCCCAAAGTCAAGAGAAAAGAGGACTAATTTCACATTGTTTGTTAACTAGGGAAAATGATGTGCAGAGGAAGGAGGATGACAATTTTAATGGAGTAGCCTTTTGGTTTGGGATGAAATAAGATTTCATCAGTCTGTAAAGAAAAATCTTACACAAATTCTTACCACATTGACATTTGGAAATTGGATTTTTAAGGAAAACCAGTGATTTTTATGGATATTTATATGGTTTTATAAATATTGAGGTGAAAATAAACAAAAAGGGCATTTGGTCTAGTGGTATGATTCTCGCTTAGGGTGCGAGAGGTCCCGAGTTCAATTCTCGGAATGCCCCTTCTTTTTTTGTGCTATTCGTTTTTTGGGTTTCTTGGGCTTGGAAGATAATTTTAGCCCATAATGGAAGTGGGATTTTCATAAAAAGAATAAAATTCTGGGCATGGGCTTCTTATTAAGCCCAAGGTTCAAATTGTATTTATATTTTTTTGGTCTTTAATGATAGTTTGATGGCAGCTATCAGAAGTCTTAGTTATGGCCAAAAAAAGAATCAAAAGTCTTAGTTGTGATTAAGAATTTTGTAAATATACATAAAGCATATATTTTCAAGAAAGACAAGAAAATTTAGCAGGTTCTTGGTAATTTACTAATTTAACATTGATTTGATAATTTTACAATTTTGTATATGGTAAAGGTAAACCAAAACTTTTGTTCAATAAAACTGAAAAAGAAATTAATTCAATTAGACAACTTATCCAGGTTGATTTTGATAGATTAGGCCAATGTATGGAAACTGATACGAAATTTACTTTTTTTTTTCTTCAATGGGAGCATTGGTCTCTCCTCCATGCAACTATAGCCAGCTAGTTTTCTAACATTGAACAGTCTTTAATTAAGTTCAAAACACACACTTGTCTATCCCAAACCTATTATATCATCTTAAATTCTTGTTGAGGTCCATGATTTTTTGGAAAATGAACAATAATCCACAAAGAAAAGTTTTAGGTAAATTCTTGTTTAAGTCCACAATCTTTTTTTTTTGTTAGCAAAAAAGAGAAACAAAAGTTTTAGGTAAAAGTTGCTTGCTTAATTCTAGAAGCAAAACAAAAGCCTTTTTTTGTTTTGGGTTTTTGCCATTTTTGTTGCATGGGCAATTTTGTCTCTAAAGTTCCAACACGGATGAGATTGCCTGCCTTTGACGGCGGGCAAAACATTTACCCTCTTGACTTGGAAGTTTAAATGAACAGAACAGGAAAAAGAGGAAACACAAATGGAGGTTTCTCAGAAATTGTTTTGTAATTTCTTATGAATATGTTTCTGTTGAGTTTAATTAGGGTCATTGTCTAAGTTTACTTGTGAAACTTAACATTAAATTAATGCTATATGGAGTACTTTATACTAGGTGGCTCTGAGTTTAAAAGGGTTTGAAACTTGAAATTCCTATATATATAAACAAATTTTCTTGTCAGAATTGACCTGGTTTTCAGTTTTGCTTCAATGGTTTGATCAACTTTAATGCTTTAAATACCGTCTTGTAAACTTTTTTAAGTCCTGTTCCCACTTTTCACGTCTAGCTTCCCTAATCAAACATTGAGTTTTAGTTGTTTACTATACATATATATGCATGTATCTTGAAAAAAATATTTTTATGCTTTTTTGAAATTGGGAAATTCCTTGAAAGTTCATGTTATTAAGATATTTAGTGGTTTAAAATTATAAGATCATTTCTGTTTTTAAGGTTATATATGAACAGCAATTACGTGTGGGTTTGAATATTCCATGATCTAGAAAAGGACCGGCATTCCCAAAATCAAACCAATTCGGATATCTCATCAATGAAAAATTGTATATCTTCCTTGGCTCCATTTCCACGTGATAGAATGACTTCTTAGCTCAGCAGCATTAGCATCATATTTATTACAACATTAATTTCCAAGTCAAGGTCTGGCATGGCATCCTCCCATTTTACTCTTCTTCTGGATGTTCAATATAATTCTTTCAATATCTTCACAACTTAACAAGTCTTTGTTTCAGCAATTCAGCTTACTACTAGCTAGGTCTCCTTAATTCTGTCTATAAATAATTGATTTTAGGGTTTATTATATTATATTACTCCTATTATATTACACCAATTGCTCATGAATTTCCTGTTACAGTATCTTAATTCCATAACAACACTTGAATAGTACTTCTGTCAACTGTCTTGCCATGGCAGCAGCTAAAGAGAGTCGATCTTTAGAAGAAACGCCAACTTGGGCAGTCGCGATTGTTTGTTTTGTTCTGCTTTTGATTTCAATTGTCATAGAACATGTCATCCACTTGATTGCAAAGGTAATTCAATTCATGATTTTTCAGATATTTTCAGACTCTTAAGAGTAGTTTAATTCCTTTTCTTGTACTAAAAGCAATGTTCCAATTTCTCCAGTGGTTGAAAAAGAGACATAAACGAGCTCTTTATGAAGCACTTGAAAAGATTAAATCAGGTTTGTTATAATCCATACAATAAACAATATATGCATGGTGTGTTCATTTGAAATCTTGTTCAGTTAAAGTTTGTTTCTTCTTTTCAGAACTTATGCTATTAGGGTTCATATCATTGCTCCTAACAATTGTTCAAGGAACCATATCTGATATTTGCATATCAAAGGCTGCTGGGGCTACATGGCATCCATGTAGCAAGAAACAGAAGAGTGAATCAAACAAAGATGAAGATAAATTTTCGGGTTCGGATGAAAATCATCAAAGAAAGCTCCTAACATTTCAAGGTTTTGGTGGTATTGATGAGAGGAGAGTTTTAGCAGCAGGGGGATATGATGACAAATGTGCAGCCAAGGCATGTTTGATCAATTAGTATTTCTACCTTTTTCTCATTTTTCCCTTTTTTTTTTTTTTTGCTCAAGTTGTTTTTTTGAAGAACTAAGATATAGGAAGTAATTTCTTGCAGGGCAAGGTTCCATTTGTATCTACAGATGGTTTCCACCAACTCCATATATTCATATTCATCTTAGCAGTTTCCCATGTGATTTACTGTATTACCACTCTGGCTTTAGGCAGAGCTAAGGTTTTATTCTCTCTGTCTGTCTCTTGTATGCATATTTCAATCATATTTGCTTCACTCTTTCAGTTTGATTCAAATGTTAAAATTGCAGATGAGAAAATGGAAGGCATGGGAAGTGGAAACTAAAACAGTTGACTATCAGTTCTCACATGGTAAGATTATTTGTCAAGGTTAATGCTACTGCGACGAAAAAGGCCTCGAAATTTTGAATATAGTCATTTACTTGAACATTGTCTGGTTTATTGTAATTATGTTGAAAGCAAATTTGATTCAATCATGCAGACCCTGAGAGATTTAGGTTTGCAAGGGATACTACTTTTGGCAGAAGGCACTTAAGCTTTTGGAGCCGAACACCCGTTCTACTTTGGATAGTAAGTGCATCTAAATCCTCCATTCTTTAACAAGAATGCTTTTTTTTTTTTTGTATGATGGTAATTAAGAAAATTATTTGCAGGTTTGTTTCTTCAGGCAGTTCATTAGGTCAGTTCCCAAAGTTGATTACTTGACCCTACGCTATGGATTCATTATTGTAAGCCTTACAGTTCAACCAGTCAACACCTTCTTCTTCTTCTTGTTTTCTCTTTGTTTATTATCTTATCTTTGATGAATTTGATTTCTTAGGCGCATTTGGCACCGCAGAGTCAGATGAAGTTTGATTTCCAGAAGTACATTAAAAGATCACTTGAAGAAGATTTCAAAGTAGTTGTTGGAATCAAGTAAAGCTTTTAATCCATTAATTCAATCCACTTGCTTTGGGAAAAGTCTTAGTCTTCCTTTTCAAGACCAATATGGTTGAATAAGCAACTAATCAATTTTCAAACTTCAACTTTCATATCAGATAGTTTTGATTCACAGTTATCTGTTTACTTTCTCAAAGATTATTAAGGTTAGTAAACACTAAACATGGAGACATTTTTTTTTTTTCTTTTGCTGACAGCCCAATTAGCTGGCTCTTTGCTGTGTTATTCCTAATGTTCAATACCCATGGTAAGCCAACAATCCTAAATAGCTGACTTTCTTGATGTAAAAGTTAATAGTACAACCTATAACTTCTGCTGTACATTGGACAGGCTCCTACTCTTATCTATGGCTGCCTTTCATCCCTTTGATTGTAAGCATCAAGGAGAAACTGTAATCTATCCTCGAAATTTTTATCGACTGTTTAAAGATTGACACGACTTCTATATACAGATCATCCTACTAGTTGGAACAAAGCTTCAAGTTGTGATAACAGAAATGGGATTGAAGATTCAAGAAAGGGGAGAGGTGGTGATTGGGACACCGGTTGTGCAGCCAGGGAATGACCACTTTTGGTTCAACCGACCTCACCTCTTGCTCTACCTCATTCATTTTGTACTCTTCCAGGTCTTTCAACATTCGTGTCACAAGTTCAGACATAAATGTGGTTTCAAGTTGAATATCAGATACTAATTTAGTTTGAACAAGAAAAAGATACTAATTTAGGCCTCATTTCTGATTTGACAGAATGCTTTCCAATTGGCCTTCCTAACTTGGACATCGGTTAGCTATCAAGAATCCTCTTCCTCCACTTCTTTGCAAGGATTGTCTTTCCCTTTTGTAAAACTCTGCTAACATTATACCCTTATCATTCTATTTCTCTGTTTCTCATCTAAAGATCATGTTCGGCGTAAAATCATGCTACCATGAGAAGCTAGAAGATGTAATCATCAGGATATCAATGGGGTAAGTAAGTCCATCATTAACCATATGCACCATTTCTTTCAATCTTTTTCCCTAACTATGCCATTGTTTGAACAGGATAGTGACACAAATACTATGCAGCTATGTGACTCTTCCTCTATATGCATTGGTGACACAGGTGAAACTTATGTAGATTATTGTCTCTTTTCCTTTACAGACAAATTTTAACTATGTGCAAGCAAAAATATTCTAAAGTCATCACCTATGCATTTATATAGATGGGTTCAAGCATGAAGCACACCATCTTCAATGAGAGAGTAGCAAATGGTCTGAGGAACTGGCACCAGAAAGCTAAGAAACAGATTAAACAAAACCGGCATTCAGGCAAGATGGTTATTACCCCATTGTCAATTAGGCTGGAAACTCCACCGGAGACTCCTCGGAGCATGTCCCCTCTTCCACTCCTCCACAAGCATAGGCATAGAGGTGAAGAAGTAGACAGTTCTCAAACAACACCAAGGAGGTCCAGTTTTGAAGGTTGGGAAATCAATAAGGATTTTACTCTAGAACAGAAACAGAGAGGTGCTGCTAATCAAACAGATAACAATAGTAATCATTCTCATAATGAACTTCAACTTGTGATTGAACCTTATGAATTCTCATTTGATCAAAGAGCAAATAGATAAATTACTGTAACCTTTGCAAATTATATCAAATTCTTCCAGTACTATTCTTGTAAATCATTATAATTAAAAGCATGAGGCTTCCACTACATGTTCAAATTAAAGATATAATTAAACAAGAAAAACAGAGAAGCAGAAGTGAAAAAACACAAAGAGCAACAGGAACAGAGAGGTGCTGAGCAACAGATAACATTAGCAATCATTCTAATACTGAATTTGAAATTGTCATTGAACCAGAATTCTCATTTGATCAAAGAGCAATCACATGGAACTAATATAAGCTTTATAGCAGATTCTTTAGAATTAGCTCCCTCCAATGGCTTCCAGTATTGAAAGGAAATTATAATTGAGATATTATGTTCAAATGAAAGATAATTAAACAGTGAAGAAAAAGAGAAGCATATGCGGAAAAACACCAACTTTTATTCCAGAGCAGGTAATTAGATTACCATTACACGATACTTAAAAAAGACCCAGAAATTAACTAAAAGCAAAAACATAGACCAATGAGCGATTCAATTAAGGCTCATTACACAGACAATCTTAAAACTTGAAACTTTAAAGCAAAGACAGACTCTTTCATTGAGAACAATCACTGCCCACCACGGAGACGAAGAACAAGGTGAAGGGTAGACTCTTTTTGAATGTTATAATCAGCTAGAGTCCTTCCATCTTCCAATTGCTTCCCTGCAAAGATAAGCCTTTGCTGATCTGGGGGAATCCCTTCCTTGTCCTGAATCTTTGCCTTGACATTATCAATTGTATCAGAACTTTCAACCTCCAGGGTGATTGTTTTCCCTGTCAAGGTCTTAACGAAAATCTGCATACCTCCCCTGAGCCTCAAGACAAGATGAAGGGTCGACTCCTTTTGGATGTTGTAATCGGCCAAGGTACGGCCGTCCTCGAGCTGTTTCCCGGCGAAGATGAGACGTTGCTGGTCTGGTGGGATTCCTTCTTTGTCCTGAATCTTTGCCTTGACGTTGTCGATTGTGTCAGAACTCTCGACCTCCAAGGTTATGGTTTTGCCGGTCAGGGTTTTAACAAAGATTTGCATGCCTCCACGAAGGCGGAGGACAAGGTGGAGGGTTGACTCCTTTTGGATGTTGTAATCGGCCAAGGTACGGCCGTCCTCGAGCTGTTTACCGGCGAAGATAAGACGCTGCTGATCTGGAGGAATTCCCTCCTTGTCTTGGATCTTGGCTTTGACATTATCGATGGTGTCGGAGCTCTCGACTTCGAGGGTGATGGTTTTCCCGGTTAGGGTTTTGACAAAGATTTGCATACCGCCGCGAAGACGGAGGACAAGGTGGAGGGTCGACTCCTTCTGGATGTTGTAGTCAGCCAAGGTACGGCCGTCCTCAAGCTGCTTTCCGGCGAAGATCAGACGTTGCTGGTCTGGTGGGATGCCTTCTTTGTCCTGGATCTTGGCTTTAACGTTGTCGATCGTGTCGGAACTCTCGACTTCGAGGGTGATGGTCTTGCCGGTCAAGGTCTTGACGAAGATCTGCATACCGCCACGAAGACGGAGGACAAGATGGAGCGTCGACTCCTTTTGGATGTTGTAATCGGCCAAGGTACGGCCGTCCTCGAGCTGTTTTCCGGCGAAGATGAGACGCTGCTGGTCGGGAGGGATCCCTTCCTTGTCTTGGATCTTGGCCTTGACGTTATCGATGGTATCGGAACTCTCGACCTCGAGAGTTATTGTCTTTCCGGTGAGGGTTTTCACGAAGATCTGCATCTTTCAGAAAGAAAATCACAAAAAAGCAAAGGTTTTTGATTGAATTTTGAGAATAGAGAATCGAGAGAGAAAGCAAAGAAATTAGGTTTTCTTTGTTTGGATGAGAGAAAAGGGAAGGCGAAGGGCTGCTTTTATAGGGAAAGGAAATCGTGACCGACTCGAAATAGGAGTTTGGGAATCTTAATTCCAAAGGGAAAGGGAAAAGAAAAGTCCGGAAAAGGCGAGAAAATTGCGGTCATATGAGTCGGCGTAACGTTAACCACTCGTTTACTATTTTTTTATTTGTGATTTTTTTTAAAGCCAATCATTAGATAACGGGTGACGTACGAAACTCCAACTTTAGATTCCGGAATTTTCTTTTTCTTGCTTTTGGTCTTTTTGTATTTTCCAGGTAATTTCTCAAACATGAGAAAGGCTGACCTTTGGGCCTTACAATTTCCATTGGACCATTCTTCAGGTGTAGGATTTTTTTTATATAGTATTTGAATTTTAGGCCCAGCCCATGCCATTGGCTCTTTCTCTTTGAAAGAAAAAAAAAAAAAAGCATAAGCAAGTTTTAGCCTTTTAGGGAATAAAATTTTGGTTTTTTGTACTTTTTTTTTATAAACCACACATGCAAATTACAATAGGAAAATTATATTAATACATTGTCAATGGATTTTAGCAAACTACACATTTGGGGTTAAGGGTTGACATGTGTCCTTTAGAAATAGTTTTTATTTTTAAAAACAAAATTATTGAATCAGAAAATGGATATATGTCAACTCCTTACTCCGCTTGTACAATCCAAAATTTACACTATCAGTCATCAAATAATTATCCATTCGAATATAACTCACTTGCACCAAGACTTTATTCCTTAATGGAATTGGCTTGTTGGTGCCTATAAGCTATACGCACTGGTTAACAACTTTAAATATTTGTTTTTTACTCTAAAAAGTTATATTGTTTTTTGTGTTGTTAATGTACTTATCAAGACAATATTTTCAGACAAGAATTGTATATTTGTATTAAATTTTATTTAATAAAAATTATAATTTTAACCAAGGGTTTAGCCCTACTTAAATAAAGTTTAATATTTTTCAAGGAAAGAACAAAGATGATGTATTTCAATTGTTTAAGGGATATATAAGTTACCAATATGGCAAATTCTAATTATGAAAAACATTATTTTTTTTATTTCATCCGGTATCCAGGACTTTGCCCTGACTAATCTGGATCTGATCCATATCGCGTACTTGGTTATGCTAGGTGAGTCTCCCAACAAGGATTATGAAAAACACTATATTTGGTAGAGTATTCTCCAATCTCCACCTATATTCCTTGGGTAAACACAATAATCGCCACGTGTGAGATTCCCAAGATGCCAGTATAGGTTTTTCTCCCAAGGGCAAAGGGCAAAACGGACGGACTGCTAGTTTTTGTGTTTTTGAGTTGGTGGTGGGCCCTTGTGATAATAACATTTGACTGCTTACGTGGAGGAAGACATGGGTAGGGATGTCAACGGGGCGGGGAATGTGCGGGGGGTGCATTTCCCGTCCCCGTCCCCGGCTTCACAACCCCATCCCTGTCCTCGTCCCCATCCCCACCCCCGATGGGGAATGAAATGTAGTCCCTATCTCCGTCCCGTGGGGATCCGACCCTGTCCCCTTGGGGATCCGACGGGGATTCCCCGTACCCGAATATTACAATTAATTTTTAAGCAAAATGTAATTCATAAAAACTTTACTACAAAAGATTACGATTAATACAAGTTTACAACACCATAATTACAAGTTTAACACTTAACAATATATATTTTTAATATATATTTATTTATTAGTAAAACATTTCTGACTTAGTAATTCCTTTATTTAACATATATATTAATATTCTTGTTTTGTTGTAAAAAAACATATATATTAATATATATATATATATATATATATATATATAGTTGGG
>AWWV01011414.1:0-22727 GCA_001974805.1 Corchorus capsularis
AAAGTTTCATCACAATTTCGATCATGAAGATTTCCAAGGAATTCTTGTTTCTTATCATGAATTATCAACCTCCAAGATTTCCTGAGAGAAGAACAATTCAACACAAATTGGCATGAACCCTAAAGAAAGCTTTTAAACTGAATTAAGCTTAGCTGCATTAGTGGATATTTGTTTTACAATTGCTATCCATTGACTGCAAGTCAAAGGTTTAAATCATGAAGCAGAATCATAGAACATTATTACACGGTCAAAGCTGAAATGTGGAACCTTATTTGATGTTATCATGCTTTGCAATTGCAACTAGGAAAATGTTAAGGCTATGTTTGGTAGTAGAGAACATTCTCCATTTTCCATCTCCAAAAATATCAAAGAAATTAGGTAGTGACACAACATATGTCTATGAAAACAAGCATATTTTAGAGAATGGAGATGCCAATGAAGTGAAAATCTCAAAACAAAATAAATACGTTCTTCATTTTCACTCCATTGTCATCTCTATTCTCTAAAAATATACTTGTTTTTATTGACACATCTAGTGTCACTATCTACTTTCTTTGATATTTTTGGAGATGGAAAATGGAGAATATTCTCCACCACCAAACATAGCCTACTTTTTCTTGGTTTTTGTTATTCCTACTTGGACTGTTCATACAATTTACCATTATATTGTTGCAAATTATTCTTCAAATGTTACTTTCAGACTAATCTTCACAAAGGGTCCATCCAATTCAGCTAGTTCAGCTTGTCCTAAACGAATTTCCAGTAAAAATGTTAGTATAATCTACCTTTGCAGGATGGACATGTTCATATTTGTCATGAGAACAAAGTGAATATACTTGTGAATTATTTAAACCTTTCAAAAGTCTTCTATTGGGATTTTTGGAATTTGGAAGCAAAGCAACATAAAATGAAAAATGTGTAGCAAGATAGATATCTTCGCCTGAGAAACAAATCAAATCAATTATTATGGCCCCAAAGGCCAAAACCTAAATCATCAAAGTTCTAACATAAATCCTTTTTTCTTCACATTGATACAGAGTTTACTATGAAGGGATATAACTTATATATAATAATATAATGAACAGATCATTCAATGAGGCATTAACTAACATACTGTCAAGAAAATTAGAAGCAAAAACAAAAAATCAACTTCCTGGGTCAAATCTTTTTTTTTTCTCTCTTTAACGGTAATTCAAGTTCTTGATTTGATTCTTGTTGGGTTTTAGTATATAATAGGTTAACAGCTCATAATTTTTTCTTGAATCACAGCTTCTTTTATCAATTTTTCTCTGCAACATTTGAATCAAACGTCTTTTCTCTCTTCAACTTCTTCCTTTCTATCTCTCTTCAGTCTTCATCATCACATCACCTTTTTTCTTGTAACTTTTCTTTTCAAGACTTTGCAAATTTCTTCTCTCTTTACTCACCTTTTCTCTCCTTTTCTCTCTTCCCACAACAACAAAAACAAAAACAACAACAACAACAACAACAACAACAAGAACGAACTTTTAGAACCATAACGACTTCTACTAAATGTTCTATCCTCCATACCTTCCCCTACCTGTTCCCTTCTTCCACGTTGCGGGGGCACATGGGACTCTCCTCTCCTACTCGACCCCATATGCGGTTGAGAACAACATTGATGGATACATCATTCACTACTTTCTTGAAGGGGTCGTTCAAGCAGTTCCTCTACCCGTCACACTTCCTCAGAATATAATCCTCAACCTGTCGCACGTTGCAGCCCCACAACATGTGCCTTTTCAACAACACTTTATGGTGAGTGGGATTCCACAGATGGGGCCATTTCCTCTCTTAGTGGCTTACAAAGCTATCTTGGTAGTTAATGATGTTGGAGCATACTTCTTTCTGTATGTGTTTGATGGGACTTATCTCCCTTCCCTCAAAACCCTAACCAGGTGCCTCCCCCCTTAACCCTCCCCAAGAACCTCCTCAAAACCACCATCCTCAACCCCAACAACAACCCCATGATCCTGCTCCTCCTGCCCCAGATCAACATAATCCTCCTGCTGCAGATGCAGCTATCAATCTTGGTCTCTATAATGTTGTTGATCAAGGAGTGGCTGGTAATCAAAATCTTGCTGCACAAGATCCCCTCCCACACAATCATCCTCCCCCTTTGGATGATGAGTTTCAACAATTGCTGGATATTTTGTTTGGGGTTGAGGCAGACCAAGATCCAAATCTAGATGCTTCTGCAAATCTTGGAGGTGGAGCCATTAATGTTGATGCCAATGCCAATGCATATGATGAGGTTATGGAGGTCATAGACCTTGAAGGTCCTCAGGAGGTCATAGTCATAGACTGAGTTACTGTAGAGGGTTCATCAAAATTCTTTCTACATCAAAATCATTCTTTTGTCCATATATAGGTCTTTTCCTTTTTGCCAGAATTTGTCCATATATAGGTCTTTTTTGGCCAGAATTTGTCCATATAGGTCAACAAATTCAAAATGTAACCCTTCTCTTCTTTTCTTTTCTTTAATACAAAAATTCTGACTTGATTCCCCTTTTTTGTTTTCTTTTATTTGGCTATCTAATCTTGTTAACTTTGATTTTGAGAGCAGAGGAATCACTGATGTAACAGTAGGCCTAAATTTGAATGTGATACACACTCAACATAGCAAAACATGTTAAGGTTTGAATATGAACAGGCTCTCATTTCTTTAATATTGAACTTGAATGGCTTTTGTTTTTCCAGGGATGGATTGATTCATAGTGTTTCTTATTAGTCCATTTTATAGATCTTAAGTCCTGTTGTTGTTGTTGTTGTTTGTTTCTTATTAGTCCATTTTATTTTATTTTATTTTATTTTATTTTATAGCTTATGTTTTAAGAAGTCTAAAGAATTCTTTAGATTTCTTGTCCATAGGTCTAAAGAAGTCTTTGTTCTTTTTGGATGTGACATGAGGTCACTTTCTTGTTTTCGTAGCCTTTTTTTTCCATCTAAAACACATATAATGATAATCCCCTTTCACAAAGGGGTTACAAGTATTTTAATTGGGAGAGACACTTGTCCCCCATGACCATTTAAATGAGTTATTTATGTAATAACAGTCAAACTTTTCAATTTTGTGCTTTTAGGTCTTTTCAATATTTCTTATAAGCCCTTTAACTTAATTTATTTTATGTTAAGACCCTTGAACATTTACTTTTACTGCACTTTCATCCTCTAACTTTTTTATTTTATACAATTTGGTTCTTTAAATTCATTTCTTTGACTTTTTTTTATTAATTAAAGTCATTAATACCCTATATAGAGATGATTTATAGGGGTGTACATTATTCGGCTTAAACCGAATTACCCAACCATAGAATTTTGGTTTTTGGTTAATTCGGTTCGAAACATCGGTTAACCGAAATAACCAAATAATTACCCGAAATATCTAAAATTTAATATTTTCTATAATTTTTTATACATCTTCATTTAAAATTTATTAACTGAATGAACTGAATACTATTTTTGTAAAACATTAATCGATATTAAGTTTAAGTTAAAATATAATTCGGTCAGTTAACTAAAATAAATAGTTCAGTTTGGTTAATGTTCGGAATAGGATGCTTCGGTTCGGTTAATATTTTACAAAAAATAGTTTCCAGTTTATTCGATTAATACTAATTTGGTTTTGGTAATATTTTTCAATTGGTTTTTAAATTTGTGAATGTAAAAATTGTCAAGTGTGCAAATAATAGAGAGGTGTCGCCGCAGCGGAGCGCGACTGGGTATTTGCTCGTTAATACAATTACAAACCCTGATTCATTCCTTTAATTTCTTACTTTATACATACTTCACACTTGATTCCCTCTTTTATTTCATGCTTTAATACAACTTTTTAGTTTATTAGCCTACTGATATATCCTTTACAATTCTTTGCTTTAATACTAGTTTACTTTTTTTTTTGGGCTACATTACAACTTAGTTTACTTGCAAAAGCAAGGAAGTACTTTGAATAGATGTGCATATCTCTTAATTTTATCTAGTTCTCTTTTTCACCAGAAAAAAAAAGAGACTTTGCCTTTTGAGTATATACATGAAATAAAAACAGTAAACAATGGTTCTAATCATTGCCATTTTTAATGATGGTGCCCAAGTAACACCATCTACAGCAGCCATGGCAGCTGCAGCTAAACATTGACCCAGGTGCCCCAATTTAAGAGAGAACAACAGATAAAAATCCCCTCACTCTATTTTTTTTTGTCAAACCCTTACTCTATCTGAAACCCTCGACATTTGCGAGTGTTTTGTTCATATTTGAAACCCTTGGATATGTTGTTTTGTTTTTTTTTGCCACACTTGATGTACTTGTGTTGTTTTTTTTACATCAGATATACTTACTTGTGTTGTTTCTAAAATCTAATGGTGTTTTTTACTTATGCGACTCGGTGACCTGTTTTCGACTCGATGTATCTAATATGAAGCCCTCGTTTCAATTCATCTCCCAATTTCAAATTGGGAAAATCGATGGCAGATTAGGGTTTACCTACCCACAACTCCTCCCATCCCCTCCATCTTCTCTCTCAGGGTTGTTTGGGCGTATCTTGTTGGGGTTTATTACATGTTGTATGCTTATCAGGGTTCTTATCTTCCTTACCCACAAAACCCTCTGCCCCTCCCTCTCAACCACCCCAACAACCCCCTCAAAACCCTCCTCCTTAAGCACACAATCATGTTGATGATCCTCAAGCCCCACAACCCCATAATGATACTGAAAATGTAGAAAATCCTTTCCAAGATCCCCTTCCTCAAGATGAAGATGAAGGCAGGGGCAAATTTAGGAAACATGGAGATGGAAGGACAACAAAGTGTTGGAGTTTTTGCAAACATGGAGGCAAGGGCAAAATTTGGACAAGGTGATTTTCCAGTGGGGGATATTGGGTTTTTTCAAGGGTTTGATATTGAATAGGGAGTTGCTAAATACCGCCCCCTTTTACTACCTACCGCCCCCCCTTTAAACACTTTTTCCCTTTGCTTCATTTTCATCTGAAACCTTCAAACTAAAAATCTCAAATTTTCAAGCCAATCACCAATGTGGAACAGCCTGAGAACTCCGGAAATGGACAATAACGTGCCGTCGACATCTAACGAGGTAAGAAAATTGCAAATCTATAGAGTTATTGGGACAGATGTCCCCCGGAGGGCGCCACCGCCATGGCAGAGCTTAGATCTATAAACATTTTAATTTTTTCACAAAGATTTTCATACCTCGAGTCCCAGTCCCATCAATCCTTTGCCTCTACCTCTGCCACGACTGAAATCCGCTATGATTTGCTTCAAGTTTGTTTGAAAACTTGAGGTTTTAGTTTCAAGGTTTTAGAAGATTTGAAGTTAGAAAATTTGAAGAAAATGAAATAAAGGTTTTAGTTTGAAGGTTTACAGGATTTGAAGTTAGAAAGTTTAAAGAAAATGAAGTAAAGGGCAATAGGGTCAAAAGGGGGGCGGTATTTAGCAATCCAATATTGAAAATAGGGGTGTGGCTTCTACAGACCTTTATAAGCTTTGAACTTTATCCAACCTTTGTAGAAAATCTGACCGTTCGATCAAACATCTTTTCTTGTGGACCGTTTATCTAGAGACAAATTTACAACTGAACCTGGAAACCGAATGTACAGGTTCCACTTGGTGCCAAATTGAAAGACTTCATAGGAGACAAACACATTTATGTGAGTTACTTTACATATTTTTGTGTTTACTATTTATCATGTGCTTTAATCGATTTTTTCTCATTTTTCCTATTGTTTTATTTTGTAAAATTAATGCTATTAGAAAGATCACATTGATATCTTTAAAATGACATGCATATTGAATATTTTTTGAAATATAGTTTTTATCATTTTAACCATTATTTATATATAGGCTAAATGTCCAATTTGGGCCTAAACCTTTCGCAACTTATTCAGTTCATGCCTAAACCTTTGAATCGTTCCAAATTGGGCCTAAAAGTTTTTGAAAACTACCAAATTAGGCCTAAATCTGATGGAATTTTAGATGTGTACCACACACGCTGTTACCGTTAGTTAAGAGTGAGCAACGGTCGGTTTCGGCCGATTATCAGTTTTTAATGTTCGGTTATATCGGTTGGAAGTATTAGAATTGTAACAACCGACAACCAACCGAACTAAGGGATAATCGAAGCAACCGACTGAAATCGGTTTCGGTCGGTTGTCAGTCGGTTTCGGTTGTTTAACAGTTGATTTTAGTCAACTGAAATTCTGCTTAAATGATCAATCATGCATACAATTCAGACTTTAGTCGATTAAAACTTGCATCTATCATTTGATGACCTGCTAATGCATAGAGTAATATAAAGTATAAACACATAATCATTAACATATTTAAGTAGCAAGTTGGCAAATATAAACATATTCATTAAATACCAAAGCTTGCTAATGATAAGTAACCTAAAGTTTAGGTCATAAACTAAGCTTGCTATCTAATCTAAAGCTCTCACTGATCAAAACATAGGAGAGCAGAGAGCTGTCTCTAAGAGTCTAACACTATCTCTTTATGTTGTATTTTGTAAGCTCTTCCTCCTTCAATCTTCAGACTTCAAGTATGAACAAAATGAATATTATGCCCCTATACAAGCAGCAACCACCAGATGTCCATCCATGTACAAAAAAGAATTACCATATACCAGTACCAGCAAGCATATACAAAAGCAATTTGTTATGTGCAAAATCAGCATTCATCAGCAAGCACTTAGTCTTCAAAAAAAAAGGCCATCAAGCCTTCAAGCATCAATTATAGGGTCTATTGAGACCCTCTTCAAATCTGTAAACAATAAGCACGCATATATATAGTTAGTCACTGCAGAATGCAGATTATGATTAAAAGATAAGAGCTTGAAAAACTTTAAAAGAAAACTTGACCTTCAGCGAGTTTATCAAACTCTTGTATCTCATCAATTTCATCAGTGGGTTTGTAATCCAAAGACCCTCGGAGCCAATCTTGTACACAAATCAGACCTTGAGCAATCTTGGGATTCATTGCTAGTGTTGGTCTTAACTTTGATTATATATAGTTCCTCTTACGTTAAGGATGAAATTGCTTTATATTACTACGTGACTTTGCTTGTAAAATTTCAGTTCAATCACTCTAATCATTAGCCTGCATAAATTCATATTATACTAATACCAAAGGAGATCTTAATCAAATGCTAATCATCATTAGATTCCTTCATCCATAGATTTATTGGGCCACCACCGGCCATAAACTCAGTTTTATTGCGAAGATGAAAAAAAAGGCTTGTAGAAATTGGGCCACTTATGAACCAAAGGGAATGGAAAGAGAAGAATACAATGGCAGAGGTAATGTTACAAGCAACCATTTTTCAACAAACAACTAAAAACCATAACACGGCTTAAAACAAGGCTAAAATCTCAATTAGGGCCCTAAACTTTGCCAAAAGGGTCAAATAAGTGCCCAAACTATGAAAAGGTCAAATTAGTGCTTGAACTTTTCGATTTGGGGCAATTCAGTCCAAAATGTTAGATTATAAGTCTGTTAAATGTAAATAATCCAAAACATTTTGGACTGAATTGGCCCAAATCGAAAAGTTCAGGCACTAATTTGACATTTTCATAGTTTGGGCACTTATTTAACCTTTTTGGCAAAGTTCAGGGCCCTAATTGAGATTTTAGCCTTGAAACAAACTCAATTTGCCAGTATTAAATAATTAAACATGATGCATCAAATAATTAAACATGATGTTTCAAAGTCAGAAACCCAAATTTACATAATACCTTTGAAAGTCACTCTCTATGAATTAAGTTTCGACACAAAGTCAGAAAACCAATTTGCAGAAATGAAAATTCCAAGTATGGCAGAATCTTCTCTCTAGTTCGTAGTTTCAAACAATGAACAATCTAAGACAAGGCAAAAAAGATCAAGTCAGAAATCAAATGAATTAATGAAATATACATCGAATCAGAAAGAATAAGAAAATGCTTAAAGAAGGCTTCAATTTTAATTTTTACCTTTGCTTTCTTTTTGAAATTGAAAAATCCCAAATCTGGATATCAAATCACCAATCGATTTCGAATATATATGGAGATTGAAACCCACACACTGGTAAAAACGGTAACAAAAGAGACTAGAGAGTAAGAGAGGAATAAAACAAAGAAAAATCAAAATGGGTTTTTAAAAGAAAAACCATTTCTGCAAATCGAAGAGAGAGGAATGATATGAAAAAGGATTTTGTCATTTTGATGGTTAAGCAACCCTGAAGGGGAAGAAGAACAAGCTTTGATGGGTTTGAACTCTAAATTTTGATCGAAAAGATTGAAACAAACAAAAAACTGGAGATTGAAGAAGGGGGGCGTCGAGAGAAAAACGAAAGGAAGAGGAAAACTGGAAAAGGGGTTTTTTTTTTTGACCTAAAATTCTTCTAATAACTAATAAGTCTATATATTTTCAGCTTATCATATATATATATATATATTATCAAAATATTATAATTCGGTCGGTTTCGGTTCGATTTTATCCAAAAATTTCAAAACCGACAACCAACCGAATTAATCAATTACCGATATATGTGCATCGAATAACCGATTCAAAATGACCGAAAAATTTCGGTTACGGTCGGTTATTTCGGTTGGAACCGAAGTTTGCTCTCCCCTACCGTTAGTAACAGCGTGCCATGGCACTGATAAGTAAAATGAAGGATTTTTTTAAAATTTACTTTTTGAAAAAAATATTTTTTATTAATTTAAATATTTAGGCATTATGTAAGGTTTTTTTTTAATTATTTTCCAATCCATTAAAGATAGGAAAAAAAATATAAATCCAACCATATGAATCGCCAGGAACTTCAGATTTTTCATAAATCGGAGCCTCGTGATGTTCGCTTTCTTCCATTTGAGCAAAGGGGTTTGCTAAAGACCGCCCCCCTTTTGCTAAACACCGCTCTCCTTTTTATAATTTTTGATACTTTCGCCATTTGCTCCAATTTATAACATTTTCAAATCCTCTGAAATTTTCAAGCTAATTACTAACGTGAAACAAGTTAAGAACTCCGAAAATGGACGATAACGTGGGTTGATGTAAAAAATCTTTTAAAAAAATTAATTTTTTTTTTTTTTAAAATGGCCCATGGTCCAAGCCGCCCAACTTGGGAGATCAGCCATGGTCCTTGTAGTTTATCAATGAGGAAATTAATAAGTTACAATGAGGAAAAGTATTCTATCCACCATCATTGGAGTTTATCAAACTGCACCTGCGGGTTTAGAAAGGTGACATGTATCCCTTTAGATACTAGATTGAAATGTTAAAAATTTAATTGAAATAAGGTGCTTGTCAACATTTTAACTCATCTGTGAAATCCAAAAACTCTACAGGAATAACTCTTATCTTAGCAAAAAAATACTACTCCCTCTGTTCCAAAATGAATGGCCACTTTTGATTTTTTTAGGTCAAATAAAGGCATTTTTGACCATTAATTATTACAAAAATATATTTTTTAAATTTTTTTTAAAAATAAATTTTGGAAAATTTAAAACTTAAATTTTTCAAAACATATTTTTTAAAACATATTTTTTAAAATTTTAATTGTATATAAATTTTTCATAAATAATGGTCAAAAATGATTTCGTTTGACAAAAAAAATACAATTTGGCCATTCAATTTGGAACGGAGGGAGTATAATAATAATAATAACTTTTACAATAATTTACGTTCTTACTAATTTTGTCAAAAGTTTTTCACATTCCCAGTGTAAAACAATAAGAGGATTTCAATCAATGTTTCCTGATCAATAGACAAATAAATCAATACTAATATACAATTTGAAGCCTATTAATACAATCAAGCAAGAAACCCAGAATTTTGTGGGTGTAGCTAACGGATGCATGGGTGCATCCGTTAATCTACAATAATGGTGGTTAAACTATAATTAATAGGTGTAGCTATGTGGGTGTAGCAATCAAGCAAGAAACCCAGAACTTTGTGGGTGTAGTGCATCCGTTAGTCTACAATAATGGTGGTTAAACTATAATTAATAGGGTAATAATGAGGGGGTTTTTATGGGTATTTGACAAATGCAATAATTATTGGGTAAGCAATAATTTCCTATTTTAAGATTTTTTTTAATAAAAGATCTAGAACCCTAGTTCTATAAATATTTCAAAATAGACCTAACCCTAATTTCTTTCCTTTAATTAATATGGGACTAAACCTTATGAAAAAATAATAATCCTATTTTGTAACAAACTAAAAAATCAAAATTTACTTTAGGGTAAAGTCTAATTCTTTTACACAAAGACATAAGGGTATAACTATCTTAAAAAATTCAGAAAACATCTTAAATTGACATTTAAGTGGGTCTTTAAAGTTTTTACAAAATTCAAAGCAAAAAGTAAAAATGAATTTATACCCTGGGACCCAGAGCAAGTAGCTCGATACAAGCTCCTAACACCCCTACCCCTCACAATCACAATGGCTTCGTGAACAGCAGATTCAGATTCTCAAGCTCGTTAATTTTATCCGCAGTAATCTGCATATCGCTAATAACCCACTCATGCATGCATCCAAGAACCTGCGCACAGCGCGATGGTTATAGTCCTGAATTATGGCACACTGTGCGCGCATCTTCGAGCGACAACGTCAATTATATGTGCGGCGCGATGCTTATGGACATTCTTAATTCTCTCTTTAGTTCTAATCAGGATTTTAATGTTTGATTGATGTTTAGGAGTATTATTATCTTTCCTTTCAGAGACATTGAGTTGCCATTTCTACCTACAATCCTACATGTTGCGAAATTACATACAAGTAGCATTATTATAGGATCAAATATATCAACTGATTTAAAATTGGATGGACTATAAGTAGCTAGATGACCAGCACAAGGTTTTGATTTGAAAAGACATACATATATGTAGTGAATATACTAGAATATGTTAGGAAAATTGTAATGGATAACGGTTTTGAGGCGTAGTTTCAATCACTTTCTTAAAGGGTTTATGCCCTTTAGGATACAATAAAGTCACAAACTCTCTGATTAGAATTGTGAAAAATGATATATGACAAGTGATTTATATAGGCATTCCAAATACATGTTTATCTTATCTTAATGTATCTAATATATAGGTATAGGTACATATATTCATGAATATTTCCAATGCATGTAATTAACTAATTCATGAACCCAAAAACTAATTCATTGAACTAAAAATTTATTCAATGAATAACCAATTCGGATTAGATCAAAAAATTAATCTAAATCTTGAAAAATAATTTTTAAATCAAAGAAACCCAAGCCCCATAAGCCCCAAGCCCCAGGTCAAAGATTATATAAAATAATTTATATATAATTTATATAATCTTATTAATAAAATAATTTATATAATCTTATTAATCATATTAGTCCAATCCAATAGGTTAAATTAAGCCCATAACCAATAGATTTGACCCAATCCTTGACTTATTCTAACTAAAAGAAAGTTGGCTTCACATGTATTTAAATGGTCAAAATACCTTGGAGGTCCCTCTACTTTCACAAAAAAATCAATTTTGTCCCTCTACTAAAAAAAGCATCAATTTCGTCCCTCTACTTATAGGTTTGGGTCAATTTAGTCCATATCGTTAACTTGACCGTAAAAATGATGACTTGAAACGTTAAGTAATGACGTTAGGGGTGGGCATGGGTCGGGTTTACCGACCCAACCGACCGCTACCGACTCTACCGACCCGGCAAGAGTCGGTTATGAGTTATGTGTCGGTAAGAAACCGACACCGAAAAAATTCATTCGGTCGGTGTTCGGGTTTAATTTTTTGGACCCGAACCCGACCGAATAACCGACCGACTATATATATATATTAATAAATATATTTATATTATATATATATATATATACTATTCATAATAAAACAAAAACCCTAATTCATCTTATCTTTTTCCCATCTTTTTCCCTGCTTTCTTTTCCGCCTCTTTTTCCCCTCGACATTTCTCTCTTCTTTCTCTCCTTTTCCAGAACATGAAACCTCTTAAGCCTCTTTGAAACCTCTTAAACATAAACATGAAACCTCTTTGATTGCTTCCACTATCAATCCCTACAAAGAAACAACCCTAGACCCAACACAGATCTGAACGCAAATCTGAAGGATTAGGTGAAGTTCTTGGAAGATTCTAGGTCAGATCGGGCTTAAGGAGGAAGAGAGGAAGCTTTTGGTGCCCTTTGGAGTTCCGGGCAGTGGAGATTTATGAAGGCAGCGCTGGTTTGTTTATTTAGGGTTCTTGAAGTTCTTAAGTATTCATAAGAAAAAGAAGGGTGTGCTCCATCCTTCACTGATAGTTTCTATCTTTATTAGGTTATGTCTATTGTTTGCTATGTCTCTGTCTCTCTGATGGAATCTATCTTCCCTTATATTGACATTCTGCTTTTCAATTTTTAGTCTTTGAATTAGTCCATTCAATTTCTAGTCTTAAATATGGGATTGGAGGTAATTTGGAGGTATATGAACACAAATGTTGAAATGCTGATTTTTGTAAATAGGATTACATTGTAGATTATCACTTATCAGGAGCTTTTTTTTTTTACCTATTTTAGCTCTTGGAGTAATGAAATATTCTTGATTCTTGAGTATTGCACTGTAATTATTAAGTATGTGCTTATAGTTTGCATCAACATGTAATTTCCTTGTTGGTTTCCTTTTGATTTTCCAGCAGATTGTAGAAGTTTAGATTAATTTTACATTTTGAATGTAGCAACCGACTGGTGCTAAAAACCGACCAACCAACCGCAACCGATTTCGGTCGGTGGCTGGCGGTTTCTAGTACCAGTCGGTCGATGATCGGTGGCTAAAGTGTTGTCAGTCGGTAGTTCATTTTTGGAAAAATTCCCCTCGACCCGACCTACGTCCACTCCTAAATGACGTGGCATTGACACGTGCATTATTGAATTTTCATAATCATGTGAAAAAAAAATTTTAAAAATAAAAGAAACTTTTTTCTTTAAATATTTCGTGGGCCCCACCCTAAATATTTATTGAATTAAAAGCTTTTTATAATTTTTTTTATTCTTTTCCAGCCTAAATCCATAAACAAATTTTTTCTCTTTTACTTGTTCTTTTTGGATCAAACTAGTTCAAAAAATATGAACACAATGAACAACCACCGTTTGAACACAGATACAATTGTCAAAAAAATTCATCTTTTTGGTAAATTTAAAAGCCCAAAAGCCTTAAAGCCTATTTGTAAGTTGTAGGCTTGTAGCAGAAGAAGTTTTATTCTAACAAGAGGAGAAGAAGAAGAAAGAAAAAAAAAAAAAAAAAAAAAGAGCTGCATGCGATTCTGATAATTCAATGAAGAAAGTGAGTGTCCCATCAATGTTTCTGTCTTTGAAAAAATAGAGGGTTTGGGTTTATACTTGGCTCTTATAACCACCCATTTTAAAGAGCTTTATTATGAGCTTATGATCATATATAATATATATTCTCTAACAAAAAGATAAAATGTCAACATGACTTATATGTCCAATCAATAATGCTTTTTGGTGTATTTTTTGAACTTGAATGACATGTACTGGTCTCAAATTTTATATATGGCATCATTTGACACCTGCATTTGAAAACTTGGCATCATTTCTAAGTTCTACTTTTGCATTATTCCAAGCTTCTTGGGTTCTAAAGTAACGCTCCCAAGTCTCAAAACTCATACATCTCTCACTTGGCACTTGCAAACTTTATACCATCTCTGGGTTGTCATATATACTGTATTTATTTTATATCTCAATCATACATATAAAGCAAAAGTTATATAATATTAAGTGGATCATCTATTCCTATTAACCGAAACAACAAATTTTTCGGAAACATTTTTGATACTCGAAACATTAAATTTAGTTTTGAGTCCTTTAGAAAAGTTGTAGATCATGGAACAATCTTTTAATAGACACTTAAATCACCTTAATCGGATAACTGGAAAGAAAATTATATAATGTTAAATAGATCGTTTAGCCAAACCACTTATAAATATGTTATATTATATTAAATTATTAAAAAATCAAAAATGCCCTTAGAAATTTGTGAAAATAACGAAAATACCAATATTGAAATGGCGAAAAAACCAAACTAAATAGTAATCAAATTAATAAGGTTAAATCTTTTGACTGGTTTTTTAGTACTTTCACTTCCTATAATTATTGCTTTTTATAATGAGTTATCATTAACTTTTTTTTGGGTTAGTTCAATCTGTTTTTTTTTTGTTAGTTCAATGTGTGATAAATCACATTTCATCAACTCCATACTAAAACTATCTAACAGAATATTATAACTAGTAACTATTGAATAATTCATATATGAATTTTGTAGCCAACTTTGGTACTTTGCTCTTCTAATCTGAAGATGACTAAACCTGAATATATGAATATAATCTCCATATACTAAGACTAATTAAAATGCAGACAATTTCTGTTGTATATGAACCCCTTAAAAATTGACTCTTGGGCAATTCCAATCCAACAATATCAAGTTGTTTCATTAGCTAAGACATTTTGTTTTGATTTGCAAGGAAATTTATTCTAGGCTGGATTGGTGGCCAAGGGAAGAAAAAGGCGTTGGAAGACGGCGGGATTGATCCAACAATATTAATTACCTCTTTTTAAAAGTTTACTAGTCATCATTTTTGCGTGCCTTGCATGTGACCTAATATTTTTAAATTAAATTAAAATCTTAAGTATTCTATTAATTTTATCTTAAAGAAACCTATTATTATAGCTGGTAAAATTTCACTCGAGTACAAGTATCCGACTCGATCCCCTGAAACCAAACCTTATTCAACCCGATTCGACCAAAAAATTCGCTCAATCCAAAACTGAAATGACCCAACCTCAAATCCTTAATGACCCGACTTGAATCAACCCGAATCAGATCAATCCAAGAGATTAAAATAAAATAATTGCACGTTAGGGAAATACTAAATTTTAATCATAATAATACATTAAACTATCAAATAGAACATGTCAATCACAATAACCTTTTAAATTAAAATGATAAAAATAAAATGATTATATAATATTGATTTTTTTTAGAGAAAAATTGTTCTTTCATTGATATTAATTGTCAATGTTACAAACCGACAGAGGTAATCCACACCAAATATAATTAGCTCCTACATTACAATCTAAATGAGTTAAACTATGTGCTAAACGATTAGCAACCCTATTAACATGCTTAAAAGAACAGTAAGAAAAATAAGAAACGAGTAATCTAATCTGACTAATCAGAGATCCACCCTATTAATTAGCTTCTTGATTCTTGCTGGGTTTATAGGGTTTATATAGGTTTCCACTCTCTTTTCACTCTTTGAAAATCTATCACCAGTCTTTTCAACAGTTTCTTTCAGCAATTTTCAATAGTTTTTCTTTTTTTTTTCTCTCTGCAACTCTCTCTCATTTCCTTTCCAATTTCCAAGATCCTTCTCTCACCACCAGCAACAAAATAACAACCATGAATAATCATGATAACTTTTACCAATTATTTTATCCCCCATATAATCCCTACCCCGTTACTTTTTCCATGTCAGTGGCCCACAAGGGAGTCTACTCTCCTTCTACATGCCTGATGTCTAAGGGAATGACATGGATGGTTATGTCATCCACTACCACCTCCAACAAACTTATGCAGCAATTCCTCTGCCTGTTACCCTGCCACAAGACTTCATAATTGAAAGGTCCCATGTTCAAGCACCCATATTGCCTTTTGCAGAGCATTTCGTGGTGGATGGTCAAGGTATTAACATATATGGATATCCAATGTTAGTTGTTTACACTCCACTCCACATAGGAACTAATCATGGTGCTTATTACATCTTGTATGTCTATGAGGGATCTTATTTTCCTTACCCACAAAACCCTCCGCCCCTCCCTCTTAACCACCCCCAACAACCACCTTAAAACCCTCCTCCTCAAGCACACAATCATGTTGATGATCCTCAAGCCCCACTTTTGAGGTACCCGAACCCGAACTCGATAAGAAAATACAATACTCGAACCCTACCCGAACCCGATTAAAATTTATTATGTAATACCTAAACCCTACCCGACCCCGATAATAAATACCCGTTAAAAACCCGAACCTGATATAAAATTTTATTTTCTTGCATATTTTTAATAAAAATCATATTAAAATTTAAATTTAAGTCATAAAACATATATTAAAGATAAATAATTATACTTTAAAATAATTTAACAATTTTAATTCTTAATTTTTTTTATCAAACTCAATTATTAAAAAGAAAACAAATATATAAATTTAACAAAAATATTAAAAATTTATTATTTATTAAACGGGTTCGGGTAACGGATACCCTAAGGGTACTACCCGTACCCTACCCGAACCCGTGACGGGTAGCAATAGTGCTACCCGAACCCTACCCTAACCCGATTATAGGGTACTCATACCCTATTAAATCGGGTCGGGTAGTGCGGGTACCCGTTTATAGGGTACCCATTGACATCCCTAGTTTTTTCAAGGGTTTGATATTGAAAATATGAGGTTTGAAGAAGATTGGTTTCAAAACATGTTTGGGGTAGAAGGTGATGGACAAATCCTGATGAATGAAGAGGACCTTGTGTCACGGGCTCACTAATTAAGTAAGCTTCGTGCGGCCTTAGGCTTTAGCGAACAACTTGCTTTTGATGCCTAAGTTCATCCTTTCTCTTCACTTGCTAGTACTTAAGCTAGAAAAGGGTGTGTTGAAGGTTGTTGGTAATGGGTGAGAGTTAGTGTGTGGGAAGGAAAATAAAGAGTATAAGAGTGGGGGAAATGTACAAGTATATTGCTCACAAATTGGTGGTTACAAATGATGAAGGATGCCCACTATTTATAGGTGAGGCTCATTGGAATGGATGGCCATGATTAGGCTATGTGTCATGATCCTAAATGCTCTCTAGTATGCTTCATGGCTGATTACATAGATAAGTATCTAGAAAACTCTATACAAGGTCGGTTTGGGGCTAAATGCGCAATTTAGGTATTAACGTTTGCCGCGAATCACAATTCAGGTACTAACGTTAGCTCTTGTGTCAATTTAGGTGCTACGTTATCGTGTTGGATTAAAACAGGTCAAAATCAGACGGGATCGTTTGTTGTAAAAACACGCACCCCTTCTTCGCGTGACCCAAATCCACGTGGGATTTATTGTCCACGTGGCATCTGAAAAAATTAAAAAAAATTATTTGAAATAAATAAATTAATATACACAATATTATAAATAAATAAATAAAAAGAAAAAGAACCCTAATCTAAATAAAAGAGATGTCTTCTTCCCCAACTATTATCCGGATCTCCATGCCTCCTTGCCGTTAATCTATTTCTTTTTTCCTCAAATCAAATCTTCCCTTTTAATGATAATTCTTCAATCCCTTCCCGTTACACAATTTATATCCCTCAAAATCAAATCTTTCTTCTTTTTTTTTTGTAAAATTAGCAAACCTAAAAAATACATACAATCCAGTTTGCCGAACTGGATGTGCCGGCCAACGTAAAGGCCGCCTTTGGCACGACCCATGACGACTTTGTTGTCGGGAATGCATTTTTGGATTTGCTCCTTCACTCGGGGTGCCAAGTCGTTCTCTCCCACCTTCTTTATCATCTTTTTCATCATCTCCTTCCTTCTGAACGCCATCCCTTCCTCCTTTGTCCTTCTTCCTTATTTCAGTCACTTTCAGTTCCTCCCTCCCCTAAACAAATATCTTCCTTTTTATGCTTTATAAAATTTTGTTGATGCTTTGGAAATGGCAGATTACAGGGCAGGGCAGGTAGAGTTCATAAACCCCCAAATATATTTGGGATTTGGGAGGGTATTTTAGGTTTGGATTACTCATGTCGATCGCCTGCTTTCTGGATTGGCTTTCTTTGATTCAATTTTTTGTTGTTTTTTGGGTCAGTGGCTGGTCTTGGTCTTGATCAGTTGCTGCTAATTTGTTTCTGACTTGTTGGTGACTTGGTGTTGCTCCCTTACCTTGCTTCCTCTGGTAATTTTCAAAAAAAAAAGTGAGGGAAGGGGGATGTTTCGAATGAAGCTCTGCTTGGTGCATCTGGAGATGTTGTGCTGCTAGACAATGCAACAGAGAGCTAGAGATAACTATCTTTGGAGTTTGCAGCTGATACATTGTTTTGAATGGAAAAGCAACTTCATATATTTTCTTTTAGCCTGATCTTTGAATTTGGGTGTAGGGAAATTGGTTGATTATACCAATTGGTATTGCTTTTGTTTTGTTTCTGATTTGGAGAATCTAGGTTTGTATTTGAGTTTAGTAAATCATCACTCAATTTTGGAACTGTGGTTGTTCTTATTCTTCATGTTAAATTCATATTTTTACCAGTAATCGGTTTGGAATGGGTGGGAATTATAATTTTATTGAAGTATTTTTTAATTAATTATGTTTTTAGGATAATTAATTAATTAATTATGTTTTAGGGTTAATTATTTTATGAATTTAAAATACTAAATTTAGATACATAAGCAAACTCATGGGACCTACATGTCCATGTCAGACGCGTGTTAGCGCGTGTTTCAAATTTAACCTGTTTTGACCCATTCCGATAACGTTTGATCCTAAATTGACACAAGAGCTAACGATAGAACCTGAATTGTGATTCGCGGCAAACGTTAATACCTAAATTGCGCATTTAGCCTCGGTTTGGACCTTCTAGGCTCTTCTGGTGCATTCTGGTTGGTGTTGGCCTGGTACCTGACTGGTGTTAGGAGTGTGGACGGTTCCAGAGACTTCAGTGGCCGGTCCCGCGAATAAGGCCAACTCGGGCCACGCATATTTTTGGGCCAATGAAGGGCCCAAATCTTATGCAGCCCAAGCTAAATGTTGGCCATGCCTTAAGCTTGCCCAATGCTTTCTCCAAGCTGCTCGGCATGTCTCGTCCTCGTTGCTTCCCCGATGCGTCGGAAGGCCTTGATCCGTGTCATTTTCCCCCAACTAGCTCGACGACAACCTCCTCACCTCTTCCTCATGGAAGCGCCAGATATGATCCTCGATTTGCCATAGTGCTTCGGCAAGCTCCCAACTCCCCTCGCTCTCAAGTTGCCCCTACCAAAGCACTAAGTACTCCTTCTTTTGCTCACGTCCCACTTTCCGCTCAGCAAGGGGTGTAAGTGATACGAGACTACTCGCAAGCTACCCGGGCTCGATTCGACAAAAATTCGAATTCGACTCGGTTACTGTCGGGTCGAGCTCGAGCTCGGGTAGCTCGAGTAGTTAATCAAGCCGAGCTCGAGCACGTCAGTACTTGACCCGAAGCTCGTCGGGTAGCTCGGCAGATTTATATATATATATTTTATATTTTAATTTTAGAATTACCTTTATACCCATACCTTAAAAATTCCTAAATTCAATACCTAATCCCTAATTCCTCTCTTTGCTCGAGCTCTCTGCCTCTCTCAAGTCTCGACTCTCTCTTTCAGTCTTTCTCCCTCCGCCTCCTTCATTTCCAGATCTGTCACTGTCACCATCACCGATGGTCGCCCTCGCCCCTCCGCCAATTTCGTTATCTGTTTTTCGTTTTGCTTGCTTCAGCCTTCAGATTCAGGTATGCTTTCAAACTCTAATTTTTTAATTTTCAAAGCTTTCAGATTAGTTTCACTTTCATGGGTTGTGATTGTTTCAGAAATTGTTTTGGTAATTTTTTTCTTCAATGGGTTTAATAATCTGGTTCAGCTCAAGGGTGTAAAACTAAATTTTCTGCAGTGGGTGTTTTAATCTACTAGCTTTGAATTTGTTAATTTGGGGTTACTTTGTTTAAATATGTTATGATGCTTCAAGAAGCTTTATATTTCCACGTATATTTCTTCTTACCCTCTGTCCTTTCAGTTCTCTTTTCTTTGAATTTTATTTGCTTATTGCTTTTGGTAAAGTGGATAATAGGAAGAGAAATTTTGGTTCTTGGTTTAATTTATGAGTATTAAAGTATAACATTTGGTTCTTGATAAGCTTTACCTTCTTTTTTAGTTAATTTTGTTGTTGAAATCGTGGCACAGTTTGAGATATAACTGTGGTGATGTTTTGTTTTGTTTATTTTTCCCCTCCTGATCTCGAACAAAGGCCAATGCTTTACTACCAAGATTAATGTGATATGGTTTCTGTGGACTACGCTCCTTGGCTTTAGAGTCAAGTTGGTGAATAGGTCCCTTGGATGTATATGCCTATCATATGGAACTCCTTAAAAGTTGCCTTTTCATTTTGCAGGTCAGTGTTGGTACGCTTCTTGCATTTACTATGGTAGCAATTTCTGTGCTGATACTTAGATATGTCCCGCCAGATGAGGTGCCTCTTCCATCTTCCCTTCAGGAGTCAATTGATTCTGTCACACTAAGATATAGTGGTGAAACACTTGAGATCAGTACTTCTGGAGATAGTATTAAGCCTTTACTCATCAACAAGAATGTAGCAGTTGATTGTCCCATTATCGAAAAACAAGAAGCCGAAGCCAGCTGTAAGCTCCTTGCCTTCTGTTACCTTATACTTATCATATGAAATTTAATTAATTAATGAGCATACAATATCTTGGTTTCTTACTAGCTTCTGTTAACAATGTGCTTGAAGGTTATTTTCCTTGCTTTTGGAAGTGCAAGGCATCAATAACTTGTAATATTATAGAAGATTCTGGAAGTTGTAATCAAGGTTTACAATAGGAAATGCTTTTCACTAGTGTAGACATTTTAGCCTTGCATTAAAACTTCCTTTGGACTTATTCATTTCACTCACCTGGACAATACTATATAGGATATCTGGAACGAATGACGCATTGGCCAGAGCTGCCGGTCAATATAATCCTAAAATGGCTGAAGGATCATAGTTCTTCTTTAATCGTACGTGGCTGATTTTGGATGTGGTGAGACTTCGCTGAACTTAATTTGCCATTTCGTATTGCTATGATAATATATTGATGTCATGATAAATGTTTAAAGTTATCTGTGACATGTTTATAGCAGAAATGGGGTTCTCACAGAGGTCAAATCTTTTGGGACCATTCAATTAGGCTATGGCACCAAGAAGCTTGATGGAAGATACTTTCAGGTTACACCTTCATGTGGTGAAGAAAACAACAAATTCATGGGTGAAGAAGAAGAACAAAATGAGTTATTTGTATGGAATTGATTACTATTTGTTAGTATGGATTTTGTAGGTAGATTTTATTGTTATGGCCTTAATAGTGTTATATTTGTATAATTTTCTGTTTTAGATTTAATTTCAAAAAATTTGACCAACAAAATTTCGAGCTCGAATCGAGCCCGAGCTAAAAGTCTTCAAATTCGAGTTTTTAAAGTCATAATTGAGCTTGTCGGGTCGAGCTCGGGTAGCTCGATAATTGTCTCCAGCCGAGCTCGAGCTCCATGAACAGAGCTCGGCCGAGCTCGAGCCGGGTATCGAGCTAGTGATACTGTGTCGAGCTCGAGCTCGGGTATTTCATTACCCGGCTTGACTCGACCCGATTACACCCCTAGCAAGGATGGCTTGAACCTCCTTCTCGAACCTTGTCTTTACGTGGAATGGTGCACGCCTAGACTTGCTTCGTTCCAGGTCTTCCTCATTGGCATGATATGGCTTGAGTAAGCTCACGTGCAAGATAGGGTGCATCCGGAACTTATACCCTCGAGGTATATCGACCTTGTAGGCTAGCTTGCCTACTCGCTAAGAACTCGGAAAGGACCCTCATATCGGCGCACAAGTCCCGTGTGTAGCCCTGGATTCTTAAGCGCTGTGTAGAGCTTGACGAGAACCAAGTCACCCTCTTGGTATTCCACATCTCGTCTCTTCTTATCCACTCACTTCTTAGTCCTCTTGGCGGCTTTGTGCAAGCATACACGAGCTGAGTCAGCTTGTTCTTGCTATTCCTTGGCAAACTTGTAGGCCGTTGGATTGGGGCCGATGTAGCCCGATGCTAGCTGGCTTAGAGTAGTCGGTTGTAGTCTCATGACAATCTCGAATGGACTCTTCCCCGTGCTCTCACTCCGTTGCAAATTATATGAGACTGAGCCACATCCAGCAACTTTGGCCAATCTTTTTGTGTGGCACTTACGTAGTGCTGCAAGTATAGCTCCAATAGGGCATTCACCCGATAGATTTGCCCTTCGGTTTGAGGATGCCCTACGGTAGAGATGTTCAAGTCGGACGTCAAGAGCTTGAACAAATCAGTCCAAAATTGGTTGGTGAAACGCCTGTCCTGGCCGCTTACAATGTTACAAGGCATACCCCAATACTTCACCATATACTTCAAGAATAGCCGAGCTGCCTCCTCGTCTAGGCACTTCTTTGGTGCTGCTATGAAAGTGTCATACTTAGATAAGCGGTCCACCACAACCATGATGTTTGAAAACCCATCCACCTTAGGTAGACCCACTATGAAGCCCGTAGAAACGCTCTCCCATGGGTGCTCAGGGATGAGTCCCGTGGGCAGTCTTTGTTCAATCTTGTCTTGTTGACACAAGACAAATATTCACATATGTCTCCACATCGTCCCTCATGCGTGGTCAATAATAGCATTCTTCCACTAGCGCTAAGGTTCGATGTTGATACAGCAATATGTGATTGATGATGGCGGTCTTCATCAATCGATTTTGAAGAAACTATTTGAACTGAAGATTGCACAAGAGGAGAAAGAGGTTAAAATGAGGGAAGAAGTACTGGATATGCTGCGGGTAAACTCAAGACAAGTTTTACTTTACTCCACTTGTTAAACTCCTGTTCCCTAGA
>AWWV01011415.1:0-45176 GCA_001974805.1 Corchorus capsularis
ATTTGACTCTTTTAGGTCAAATTAATTATATTTTTGATATTTAATTACAAAAAATATATATATACAATCAAATTTTCAAAAAATATGTTTTGAAATGTGTAAGACTTAATTTAATCAAGAGTTTTGCTACATGATAAGAAAAATCGGCCGAAATTTGGTCCATAATGACGTGTTATTACCCGGTTGGTCCAGCAGATTGGTCTCACCACTATTTTAAGTGGAGAAATTATTAGGTGGAACAGACCCACCACGTCATCTATGAGACCAACCAATGATATTAAGACAACTCATCAATTTTCTAAAACTCTATCCCAATAATATCTCAAATTTGGGGACTTACCCTTTATAAAAGATTTATTTTAAAAGGGGGCTAAACCTTGGGCTAAATTCGTGCATAAATTTAAGGAGGTTATTTGACATGGCAAGATTCCATTGGTTAGTCCCATGGATGACGTGGTGGGTCCGTCCCACCTAATAATTTCTCATTTTAAGTGGGGTTTTGCTACAAAACATGGGATGACCCTACATGACACATCATTCTGGACAAAATTCTGGTCAATTTTTCTGATTATTTAGAAATTTCCCTTAATCAAAACATAATTTTTTAAAATTTAATTATATATAATTTTTTTATTATTAATGGTCAAAGTTAGGATTACTTTGACCCAAAATGGTCAAATAATTTGGGAATGAAGGAGTATATATATATTACTACTAAATTAATAACTAAAGATACTACTGGAAAAAAACACTTCACCAAATCCCATAGTAAACACAAATTGCAAATTCCTTTCGTTGTTTATGCTTCCTTAAACAGAGTATAGCGCAACTGGAAACCTTGACATGTTTTGTGCATTGGTCATAGAAAACATTGGAGTCTTTTTTGCCTAATAAGGGTCAAAGAAAATGGAGGCCTGTACACCTGAGGTAAAGAAGCGGTGGTAACTGGAAAAGAAAATAGAAACAAGGATATATATTCCAATTGGTCAGATTTCATTTAACAAAACAAAGGAAAGAAAAACTAAATAGGAGAGAAAAAAAAAAGAACTAATTGTTTCTGAAAGACAGGATGGTAAGTCTTCCTTAATTAATTGATTTCTTAGTCAATATTGTTATCAACTTGAGATAACAAAAAAGGAAGGAGACTGACGAACATTGCAACACCCAGTGAAGCTGAAAGACATGGACAGGTAATTTCCTACGTGAAACCAGTAATGAATGTAACTTGGAATATGAGTGAATAACATAAATATCCCAGAAAGTTGAACATCATACAAAATCATGAAGGAAAGATAATAAACATCAAAGATAAATAAATCAAAAACATCAAACATTTAATCCTACCTAACATTGCCAACTTTGAAGAATATTCCACTTTCCATGTAATTCAACATAATGCCACTAAGCTCATATTTAAGTATCATCAAAATCGGATCAAGGAAATGGCTTAAACCAAGCTTAATCAGCCATAATGTCCTTAATTGAAAACCGAGTAAAAGTTATGAAAGGTGGAAAATATGGCTTGATTCTTCCATATAGCTTATATAACTCATGTAATTCAAGTTTCAAAGCTAATGGTGAAATCACCATGCTTAATTGGTCCCGGGATTGAAATCTGTCCTTAATTGCAAAAAATGCAAGTTTTCCTCCGAGCTCGGAATGAGCTGAAATTTGGACAGAGTGTTCATCATGATATTTTGAACAACTTTTAATAAAGGATGTTACCTCAAATTCCTTCACCTTCCTTTTCGAATTCTAAGCCCTAATCCCGTTGTCCTTAATTGAAAAACTTATGAAAGATTTAACCCGGGAGGGCTTGAATCCAATTTCAGAGGTATGGGCCAGTCTGACCCAATTTGTATAATGCAGGGGGCGGCCCAAACATGTTTTTCAATATAATTTACTTAATTTTCATAATTTAATTAATTAAATTATGAGAAATTAAAGTTTTTAAATCAAAAATCAATTTTTTTCCTAATTGACTTTGGCCTAGGGTGGATTAAATCCAACCATCCATAGGACTTTTAGGAGTAAATCTCAACCCTTGATCTTCTACCAACATGTGCATTTACCATTTTGCCCAAAATGTAAATTATGGTATAAACAACATGCCCCCTATTTCATTAGGCATGGAGCGTAGCAAAATTGTCGAAGATTTGAAGATTGGACATGTATTCTTCATCGACAACCACTTCTTTATGCAAGTAACATGGTAATCATGACCACAAGATTTTAATGACCCAACTTCATCCCTATCCTTATACTCTTCCTGTCAATTATAAAGATTCGTGAGAATTCAATCAATTCATTTCTATTTTATAATCAAATTATGTAAAAAAGATATTGATTCTAAACGGAATTAAATTCACATACTAGGCAGATCACACAATTGCTCTCATCCTGGATTTGATCAGAAAAGCAGTAAACTGTTTCGGTCAAACACTTGGATATCGATTCTTCGAACAAGCCAGTGTTAACATTCCCAATCCTTTCCCCTAGTGCAAGTAGTTCCTGCCAAAACAAATTACCAAAGGGCATTTAAAACAAAACAGGAAGAAGAATGAAATAACACCATCATAACTGAGGAAGGACAATATGTACATACCTCGTAACTCATGTTATCTACGTCTAATCTCATATCTCAATGCTGATCAAAAGCGTTCCTGGATCCATAAAAGCCTGAGCGGTCCACAATCATGAAGCCCTGTATAGTGAGAATACATAATAAAACGTCTAAACGCTACAAGTTCAGGGGGCAAAATGATTGTTTAGTCCTTTTGCTCCTTTACTCCACTTTTTGGATTATTTTTTTTCCCTTCTCTCTAGCAAATAGGTTTCTCTCCTTTCAAATATTTGTCTTTCCGTAGGATTTAATGTGCCACAACTTATTTACCTTGCATTGAAATTGTTTATTGAAAGGGTTTTCTGGTGATTTCATGATGTGATAGTGCTCAAGGAAATGTATTTGAATGGCTTTAATATTTAAGAGAATCAAAGTTACCATCATAAACATGAATTAATTACTTATCTTCTTTCCACGGACTTTAATTTTTTTATTTTATTTTATTTTTTTGCAAGAGGACTTAAATTTCCCATAGAATTAGGATTTAGGATTCCTCTATATAAACAACCTTTCAGCCCTCTTTTCTCATTAGAAAAAAAAAAAGGCAAGTTCCTTCCTTGGCTCTCTCTCTCTCTCTCTCTAAAAATTCAATCAAAATGTCGGGTAACTCAGAAAGGCAGATGATGGATTCCGTAGAGGCGGAGCTTGGCGTCAAAGTGGAGGAGTACATAGGGTTGATTGCGGCGTCGATTAGTAAGGGGGAAGAATCGGGGATCGAGGCCCGCCTCAATTTCCTTGAAAACTTGTCGAGGATGATTCAGAATGTGGTTGATGATGGCGGTCTTCACCAATCGGTTTTGAAGAAACTGTCTGAATTGAAGATTGCAGAGGAGGAGAAAGAGGTTAAACTGAGGGAAGAAGTGGATATGCTGCGGCAAAGTCTGGAAGAAAAGGAGAAGCAATATGCAGAATTAGGCAAGGAATTGGAAGAAATCAAAACAGGGAAGAAGAAAGTTGATGATCGATTCCTGGACCCCAGAGCAACTAGCTCGATGCAAGCTCAAAATCCCACTGGCTTCGCTCAAAATCCCAATGGCTTCGTGGACATCAGATCAAGATCCGTGGACGGGACATCAATTACGGCGCTACAAGATCTCAAAAATATGATAACCTCCATTAACGGCGGTGCTGAACGTGAACAACTGATTCAGATTCTCAAGCACTTCAATTTTATACGCTGTAATCCGCATTTCGCTAATAACCCACTCATGCATCCAAAACCCTGCGCACAGTGCGACGCTTATAGACCTGAATTATGGGAAATTGCGCGCGCTACTTCTAGACAACCTCAATTATACGTGCGGCGGCCTTATGATGAACATTCTTAGTTCTCTCTGTGGCCTTATGGACATTCTTAGTTCTCTCTGTTTGATGTTTAGTAGTTTTCCTTTCGGTACCAAAAAAAAGTATTATCTTTTCTTTAATTCTTGTTTTTAGGCAAGCATGATGTTTTAGGAAAGAAAGAATGTAAGTCTTTCTTAATGAATTGATTTCTTAGTCAATAGTATTGTTTATTGAAATACAGAACTTTGGTAGATCAAACAGATAAAACAAAAGGTACAGTGGACTGAGTGAAGATTGCTGAACGAATGGAATTGAAATTTAATCTAACAACTAACATTGCCAACTTTGAAGATTCCACTTTCCAGGCTCCATTTAAATTGAGATGGAAGCCAACAACAAATTGATTGAAACTTAAATCTAAACACATTCCCCCTTTTCTTACAAATTTCCTAAGCAATGTCTGGGATTTGATTGTGCTGTGCAAGTCTCTAAATATATATACAAGAACAATAAATGATCATAAACCATAATTAAAAGTGTCATTATTTCTGCTTATTATCGTCACCCAGAACCGAAGATTTGCAGATTGGACATGTATTCTTCATCGACAACCACTTCTTTATGCAAGGAACATGGTAATCATGACCACAAGATTTTAATGACCCAACTTCATCCCTATCCTTGTACTCTTCCTGTCAATTATAAAGATTTGTGACAATTCAATCAATTCATTTCTGTTCTATAATCAAAGTATATAAAAAGATATTGATTATCGAGTCTAAACGGAATCAAATTCACATACCAGGCAGATCACACAATTGGTCTCATCCTGGATTTGATCAGAAGAGCAGTAAACTGTTTCAGTCAAACACTTGGATATCGATTCTTCGGACAAGCCAGTGTTAACATTCCCAATCCTTTCCCCTAGTGCAAGTAGTTCCTGCCAAAACAAATTACCAAGGGCATTTAAAACAAAACAGGAAGAAGAATGAAATAACACCATCGTAATAGAGAAAGGACAATATGTACATACCTCATAAGTCATGTTATCTACGTCTAACCTCATATCTCGATGCTGATCAAAAGCGTTCCTGGATCCATAAAAGCCTGAGCGGTCCACAATCATGAAGCCCTGTATAGTGAGAATACATAGTAACATTTAGCTAATGAATCACTAAATCAGACAAAATCAGCTACCAAGCTGATATATAGGAAATGCTAATGAATAGATATTTTCCTATATCTAATGGTTTGGTTACTTTAGGATCATAACAAATAACGGTTAAAACTAATCACAGCCAAGTCATAAATGGAACAGGCCCCAACATCATTCAACAGAGAAATGTAAATCATTAATATACGTCTTAAACTTAATCATAGAGGACATGTAAGTTCATCTCAATTGCTGATGCAAGAAAATAATTTGTTAATAGTGGTAAATACCTCAGATGAAAACCGTTCATGTAAAGCTGCATCATCGGCTAGAGATCGGTATCTGTCATGAGATATCCTTGACCTCCCATTCCGCTCATTATTACGCCATGTTATTGCTGATAATGGCCGGGGATGTCTGGAGGGATAATTTTCAGTAACAACCTGCAACCCTTCATCTGAGGCTGCCACATGTCCTAAGCGCATATTGCTGGAGGAAGCCCTAAATGTTGGGCTAGATCTCTGAGAGTAGTTTGTGCGAACACCCCTTACAGATTGTGCTGAGTTCCCATGGAAACTCTGAGGAAGAGCGGGATTTCTACCTGAAATGAAATCATGCTGGAGTCCACCAACCTCTACAGGAGCATTTGTGGCACTGCTACCACCCAGAAAGTGGTTTGTCTCATGATTGAAAACACTTGAATCTGCAATTCAGCAGCAACAGGCTCATTATGAGATGGAAGATTCATAAATGTTAGAGAAAAGTTCAACTAACCTGAAGCTTGAATCCTTCCATGACCAGGAGACACCCTCAATTGGCCCCACTCCCACTCCCTTGACAAAGCATTGGAGCTCTGAATTGAGAGATCCACAGAGGTAGAATGTTCAACTGGGTGGCTTGTAGAGTATGAAGTGTAAGAAGGGTTGCTTGATAAATGAGTCCTAACTAGATTAGGTTCAAGATCAAGTGCTGGACGGCTCCTCACATTCCTCATTGAACCCTCACCCCTAATTGAGAGGCCATTGCCTCTATAACTCGGGGGCATGGCAACATGATCCCAATGCATGTGTTGCGGATCTATATTAGGTTTCTCTTGCCAAAATTCAGAAGATATAGGAAGGTCAGATGAACTTCCAGCACTGACATATCTGCTCGAACCACCCCTCTCGCAGATTGAAGGGACTCCCGGACTTTTTCGCTTGTGAGGTCCTCCTCCACCACCCATTGTGAGATCAACCAAACCACCCTCAATTCCATGGAAAGACTGCCTATCGTAGTTGGAAGAAGATGCATGATGCATGTAGTTTTCAGGGGCTGGACCAAATGCTCCAGGCACCGATGGATGCAGAAAAAGATCTTGAGATGGGCCTGAAGCATCAGGTTGATATTGTGGAGCTTCAACATTGTGGCTTGAGGTAGCATAACCACTCGACCTAGGCACAGGATTCCAATGAGAAGAAAAATGCACCCCGTCAACAGACATATTTTCTGCAGGACAGAAGAAGGAACCATGTTCTGCAGTGCTGGTCCTCACTGCTGAAGAGAACAGGCAACCATAAAGCCATTAGAACAATAGCTAGTGCAGTAATAGAGGATGCTATAATGCAAAAGACAATCATAATGCAAAATCTAGGCCCAGCTGTCTAGTAGGAGAATATGATAAGTTCAAGTACTTTCCAAACACACTTCAAATCAATATCTAATCATCAACATCAACCTTATCAGCTTAAAGATAAAATGCAAAAGGGGAGGCAATTAATAAGGATACCTAGATTTGCATAAGGTTGCTCTGAATGCATATGATTCCAGCTCTGCTCATGTTCACTCTCAAACATTTGGGATGTGCCAAATAAATGTCTATGCCCCATAACCAAGTAACCTCAAAGAAAATATACGTTATATTCCAGAAGAAGAGTCAACCTGCAAAAAGAAAAAAAAATGAAATCAGCTAGATAGAAAAGAATGCAGGACTAATCAAAGGAAAAAATTAATTTAACGTCTAACAACAGAAAAAATTGAAAAAGAAAGAGAGAGAGAGAGAGGGAGGGGGGATTAGCATGCCATCTCACTTTCACAAGCAAAATAATGTATTATTTTTTGCATTTCATTTCTTATCAAAAACTTAAACAAAATTTCTACAACAAATCCACAGTTCTGATGTTACAATTATGTTTAGGGTCCCATTTATCTGCAGACAAATGTAACTCCAAGAATCATGTTTTCTATTTCTCATTAATTAGTTGCCACTGCAAGATATATAGAGAATTAAGCTACCCTAAATTTGTGCCCCAAACTTTAATTGCTTAATCTTTCGAAAATAGAAGACGTTCCTGTGCCATGCTATCAAAAATTAAGTGACTGATAAAAGAAGAACCATCATACACATATTGCCTAATAATTACTAAGCTGATGGAAATCAAACAACAGTAGAAGTAAGCTTGCTATGTATAAACATCACACTACATTCCAGCACAGATAAGGTCACCTACAAGGCTACAACAGATACACGCACAAGCAGACATTATTATGTGAAAATAACATCTCAATTAGACACTTAATAACTATTAACTACAAGACTTTCTGCTTTGGCCCACTAAATGGAATAATGTGTTGAAGTAATGGAGAAAAGAATAAGGCACTAAATCACTGGTGTGTTCATTCTTAGGAAGAGGAATAAGATGATGCTGCAGCAAACACGTTCACTGCATAGGGTGCTTTGTGCAGTAGGCTTTCACAAATACAGGAAGTTGACAGCCCTAAATACCCAGTAGCACACTATGGTCTTCTTATATGCTGGCACGCTAGCCATTGTCCAGCCACTTGCATTCATTTGCTTATATATTGCCCCTCTCCAGAAGATTGGAGAGAGCGTCCTTCATATTCTGGGGCAAGAAACAAAGAACAAGAAAAAACTGAAGGCAAGATAGAAAATACTAGGTTAGTAATGAAATACAGACTACAAATTGAATCCAGTATTAACCCTATAACCCCATCACAATAGTACCTTAGATCAGACTCGTAGAGGAAGCTCTAGAAGCAGGATTACTCATCACGACATCCACTGGCATAAGTTTATTGTTCATAGCAGATCTAAGGGATGAAAATGGTCATCACTTAACCAAGCATGGCTACAAAACCTATAAAGCCACCACAGCAAGTGCAGAGAAATATGGCCTTTCACTCCAGTCATGAAATTAATAATCAACCCAACATAAAATATAACTTCTTTCTTTCCTCATTTTGGTCAGTAGAATAAAGGAAATCAATATGTAAAGAAAGTAACCTCTGTGACATTGAACTTCCACTCCGTAAGTGAAAAAACTGAAACCTATCTAATGAAGATAAGTTGGAATAATACTAAAGAATTGACTGGTCAGAAAAATGGAGATTTCAAAATTAAAGTGTTCTGTAAACTTTTAAGGTGAAAAATAAATAAATAAAGGGATAAACATGGAATAGGAAAATTTGCAGCAAAAGCAGCCATCCTTTTAGCAGATCAAGTTGAAAAGCAGAAATAGGAGAGAAGCTACAATTTTGAAATCTGTCATCATGATTAACGAAGTATAGTCAATTCTCTGTGGATGTATAAGTTGTTAAGCAAGAGGAAAGCTAAGTAATTAGGTTCATTCCCATGAAGCAGAACATGAATGTTCATCATCTGTAATTGTGGGCAAGCACCTATACTCAGCTGTAATTACACCCTCAAAAACAATCATTGAAAGAGTAACCTTTACCAAAAAAAGTTATAAGTATCATAAACCAATAATTTATATTTGTAATTAAAAATCAGCAAAAGAAAAGAATGAGATAATAAGAAAATAGGAATGACTCAAATATATATTATTATAAATAAGGTAATGGTCACCGTCATATAACGTAAATTCCTGTCCATGGAAAGCATATGTAGCTTCAATATGAAAGGTCTAGATTGGTCCCTACAGTACCTTTGTTATCATGTAACGTTTGAAGTAGAGAGAAGTCATTACATAAATTCTATCTCTTAGGAACATTATTTGGCCTGACAATGTATTTCTGAAAACTTTCAAGGTAAGAGGATTAAGTGAGTACTATAAAAATATACAAAATTATGTACATTACTTAAAGTTGCAAGCCTCAGTTTGCCATAAGTTTAGTTACTTACAGGAAATCTGCCATCAGTTTAAAGCATGTTTCACAAATGTGGAGGTTCACCATGAAGCTTAGTAAGCAAATCAAGGGCACGTTATTACCCTAGAGAAACGAAGCCTCAAGAATGTGCGAATAAAACACTCCTCATGAAGAGGCATGTAACAATAAGAAGAAAGCCTAACAAGTGATCAGGAAAATCTCATACAACCCAACACCATTGATTTCCCTTTGACATCGAGAAGCAGAAAGACCATATCAGCGGCACAATTGGTTAAACCAAATCTTAACAAGCATTAAGCTCTGCTGTCAAGAAGATTTCACTGCCAGACATCTTGACAGTAACAATAGTAACTGTTGGCATGACTATGTCAGTACATCCAAGCACAAGTTGACCCTCCAACTCAATAAACTACGTAACCTGAAACCATCAGGCCTTTTGTATAATCACCGATACCCAAATACTGTTAGCATAATTGTCCCTCCTCACAGGCCCCTAGTTCCCACAAGTGATTCCAACAGCTAAATATTTTCAAACCACTTAAAATCCACCAGTAAGCAACAAAATAAAATCCAACTACTTGCCTATGGTCATCATTCAAGCATCCAATTTCCAGGATAAGAGCCATATGTAATATGACATCAATTAGGGCCACCAAATTAGTCTCCAGAATAAGTGTGTTTCAATGGTTGTCCAGCAGACAATACTAAGCTCAATGTTTCGGCAAAGCCATCACCATGCCCTACAGATTAATCAACTTTTCAGCAAAAACTGTAGAGGGGATTCCTATTAGAAACTGTAAAGACCCCGGAGATGGCCCGAGGGATCTTAGAAGTTTTTAGGTCATTACATCTTAGAACTGCACGCTAGGTACAGAAAAAGATACTATTCTCCATTCCTTATCTCATGTCACTCCCTACACATCATATACACACTACACCAAGCATCTAGCATGCAGACTCAGAATGTCAAAAATGATGGATGGAGTGGAAATACTCTGATGTCAAATTGAATACCAAGTGAACAAGGTCTAAGAATTCCGCAAATTGGAGTAGTGGCACTAGTACCATGTACTTTGCTCTTCATGTATGAAAGCCAACTTATAGCACTCCAAAATGAGTGCACATGATCCTAATAAGGAGACACAGTAATCGGTCCTTCTGTTCCCAATCAACCAAAGCTTTCCTGCAACACCATTTGTAATTCAGAAAATGAAAACAAGAAACACCACAACTAAGCTATTTACCCGCTCCAGTATCCTATGCATGGTTCATTCGATGGAATGTTAACATATATTAAAAACCATTTGCAGCTAAGAATATACATTGATGAAGGCCTGGGGATTAAGACGGGAAACATAACTGAAGGAGACATTATTATGAAAATAAGGGAATAGAACAAAACAAATGCTGAGACAGATATTGAAACGCTTCACTGATAAGCTGACAGCTAGAAGAAGTATCAGTGAATAACTTCTAAACAACTGCTTTCAACACAAATTGCTTTGAGAGAGAGAACAGAATGATTTCGTACCTTCAGAAGTAGAAGGGATATTGCTCCAACACTTGCATACTAATTACTCTTACTGCTCAAGGGCAAACTCAATAGTCAAGATGTGAGGGTAGGAATGAAACACCGAGTCCCTAACCTGCATAATAAGAAACATCTAAACCTAACTGATGCTAAGGCAATCAAAATAAAACTAGGTCTAATCCTATCAACTATAGCATCTTGTTGCGCAAGCAGTTAGCAGACACACTAGAAACCACAAAAAGTGTTCCAGCTATATCTGGCATCTGACGCACAATAGAGATTAAAGTCTATTTCCCATGTTTGAGTAACCCACAGGGGGAGTAGTTTATGCTAATCATATTCTATTCTTTTTCCAGAAATTAATCTTCAATGCAACACTAGCAAACAACAATGTGCTGGACAAAAATATGAAAAGTTAAGCTTATCACAGAAATTACGAGGGACAATGTTAGATTTGAGCACAAACACTGGGAAAAGAAATAAGGCAACAATTTTTTAGGCACAAAGGATATAATACGCAACAAAGCCAAATTTGGTTCCCTTGACTTTTCGCAATTAACCGAATGCCCAAAAAAAATAAATAAATAAAAGGAACACAAAAACAAAAACTGTAAGTACCCAATGATAAACTGGGTAACAATTCCATTTGTCATAGCACAATCATTGAAATAAATTGAAGATAAACTCTTCTATCAGTTTTAAAAACCTTTCATTCATGATTTTCAGAACAAAAGAAAGAGGGGGAAATCAAGTTAAAGTCTACGAAAACAGAATATTCTATTACTTTCCATAATTAGACTTGAAAAATAATAACACTACAAATTTCTTTGTTTTAGCTACAAACAACAACCACATCAAATTTGAAACAACTGATCATGTTTTTAAGTCAAGTCCCATAATCGGATGATTATCAACGAAATGACTCATGCTTATGATGATCATGGCCATGATCACAACCCAAATACCGTTTTTAATGCCTTTTTTATGTTCAAATTCTCTCTATATGATACAGAATTTTATTCTTTCTTTATAAACAGAGAATCTAAGCATGATAGAGAAGAAAACAAGCTGAAAACATTACAGATTATATTGTACAATCAAGATCAAACGCAGAAACAGCCCAACAAATCAAATAAAAAATAGAAATCAGAACTCAGATAAACAAAAGTTCCATGATCAAAGTCCGCATAAAAAAATATAATCAACTAACAAGATGATCAAAGCCAAATAAAAGGAAAAACAAAAAAAATCAAAAGGGAAACGTACCTTGAAGATTTTCTTATCGGATGAAAATCTGAGAGAAAATTATTAGAATGAGGTTTTTGGGAAAAACAAAGGTAAGAATAAATAGGGAGAAAATGGTGAAAGTTGTGTTTGAGAGAAGGAAGAAAGACAATGAAATAAAGCGGTTGGGTGCCTTTGTCTGCCTTTGTTCAGAAATAAGAGAAGGAGAAAAATTACCCACCAAAAACAATGAATTTTATTATAAGAAAATAAAAATTTTAAAATATAAAAAAGGAATTTCGCTGTTTTTGTTTTGCTCAATGGTAACAGGTTACCGACTCAAACTGTAAAACTTTTATATATAAAAAACAAAAAGGTTTGGTATAATTTACTTAATTTAATTGCTTCTCGCGGTGGCTTAACGCGTACTTCTTTTTTATTTTATTTTTTAAAAATTTACTTTTTAGATGGAATTTGATTATTTTTTTTTTCACAAAAAACGGAATTTGATTTTAATCCTTTAATTTAATTTAAAATTTGGTAAAAGATAATGATTCTTCGAACTTTATATTTGAAAAAAATAGTAGGACATTTAATAGAGTCAATTCGTCAAAAAACAATTAGAGTCAAATAAATTATTGTTTGTACGGCCTTGTTGATATAAAGATCTTAGTTATGGAATATATGGACACGGAAAAAATGTGAAACAAGGAAGAGTCAAGGGCATGCAAATGTGAAATGTGCCCCATTGGGACATATGGTTTTTGTTATTACTGATGAAAGATTAGACTAAGCATATGCTTAAAGGGGATGAAGATGAACCTTTTATTTATGGGTTTAATTTTGGGTCATGGACTTTGGGTTTGCACCTTTTTCTTATTTTTCCTTTTTTTTAAAAAAAATAATTAATTTTAATTAATAGTAACACTTTTCTAATAAGGTTATTTACACTTTTATAGTTTTATTAGTTTAAGATCAATACACTCAAATAATAAGAAAACATAAGAATAAAACCCTTAAATTCCACATCAAACTTAGATGCTTAAAGAGTTGGGATGCTTCAAAAGGTTTCAGGTTCAAAATTTCTCACAAGTCTAGGGCTTCTTTGTTAGGACGGTAGCTTATCGGTCGGTGGAACTTTAAGCTACTTAAATCCATTCATGCAAAACTCATCAATGAGGAAAAGCTAGCTTCTAACTTATTTTGTGTGTCCACGTAGGACAAACGGCTGAAAAGCCATTTTCACCTAAGATACCACATATGATGGGAATAAGTTTCACAAGGTCAAAATATCCACCGACCGCACCTCCCCACCCAAACAAAGGAAGCCTAGGTTTAAACCACAACTCTTACTATTCCCTTTTTAGCCCTTAAAGATACTAGTAATATTTAAACAATTTTTTATAATGGTATTAAAACGAGCTTATATCTTATCTAAACTCAATTTAAAAATCTCATGAATTTCGTATTGAGATTAAACTTTGTATTTTGCATGATTAATTAATCTAAAGTATAAACCAACTATTGATGTTTACATTATTAAACTTTTGTTTTATACATATACATATACATTTTATAAAAGGCAAGTGCTTGGGGTAGCAGCAAGTTTTGTTTTCTAATTGAGTGGGAAATGGATAGGACATAGAACAAGACGTGAGAATATTGGCAACAATTGCAAGGCCAAGTAGTCTATTCCCTTTTGGATATAGAAAATGACTTTTTTTTCACCTATTCCAAAGGTTGTGGCTACTAATCAATAGTAATATATATACATCTTGCTTTAACAATATAAATTATTTCAAAAAATTTAATCCTTACCTCTCAAGTTAATAGATACAAGACCTTAAAGGAAAATTTTCACATGGCAAAATCTTATATTTGTGACCAAAACCCCTAAAACTAGAGATAAATATAAAACTTTGGATTTGGGATGTGGCACACAAAAATTGGGCAACCTATGAATTAGATCAAATTAAAGATGACTCTCCTTTTAATGTATCTAATCTTGACTTTATCTACCCAAATTATACTATTTTATTTACCCAAGGAATATAGGTGGAGAATACTCAACCAAATATAATATTGTTTTTCATAATTAGAATTTGCCAAGATATAGGTAACTTATCCCTTAAACAATTAAAATACATCATCTTTGTTCTTTCCTTGAAAAAGATTTAGGCTTCTCATTTTTTGAAAAGTTTTAAAATTGCAAATGGTTTAAAGCCAATTGCCCAATTCTTTTTATTCTTCAAAACCCATGGTTTATATCAACATAGCCTTTGGTTTTGGTGTAATTGAGAAGTTTGTTAGCTTTCTTTTCTTTTTTGGTGAAGAAAATAAAAGTTTGCTAGCTTTCAAAGTAACTTTTTGTACACCTTATCCATATAGTCTACAATTAACATTAATTTTAAAATGTTTGCACTTTCTTGTATAAAAACAATCTTTATTATCTAAATAAAATCTACACCAAACTTAGTAAAACAATTACCACAACTTTTTATAGCTTTCTAATAGTACCATTATGAATTAGTTTTTCTCAACTTCAAACATAGCTCTAATGAATTTATGAATTGAGCATTGTCATTTGTCACGTCTCATTTGTCAGCCTAACCAATCATATAAAAAACACAATACTTTGGCCCGTATAGTCAATAACCCTATTAAGCATTTTGGTTACTTAAGCAATTGAATTTTGGGTTGTATATTGATTCGATATATAAAAATATATATACTTGTAAGTTATCGATTGAAATGATAATGGATTTTTATTTGGATAAAATCGAAGGCGTAAGTTCAAATTATTTTAAAATTCATTCGGATTTTTAATTTTAACTTTGTACACTTTTGATCTCGTTACATGACCTCAATTAAACTTGCTTTTACCATTGACTAGAGAAAAATTATAATCAAAGACTTTTTATCACATGCTTTTTTCACACAATGAAGGGTGAAATGATCAAAAATTTAAAACAAAAAAATGTGTTTATTTTTTTGGTACATTAAGAGCGGTTAAGTACCATTTTAGTTAACAACAGTCCTAAACCGTACCACACCTAACATGTCCTCTTGAATAAGTCGATAAAAAGATCCGAATATTTTGATAACATGGTCGTGACATAGATGTGCCCAATCCTCAAAAAAATGTGTTTTTTTTTTCTTTTTTGAGAACAATGTGTTTACTTCACTTTAATTTGGGGAGTGGTGTTTTAAATCAATTTTGATGATTTGGATCCATGGCTTAAGATTTAAACATTTTTAATTCCTTATAGTGGTCCATTTAGGCTTTAGCCCAATAGTTCCCTTTAGGCCTTTACATATTTTGTAACATTTTCAATTTTTTTAGGAGTAACAATTTGGCTGAAATCTTGTCTCCAAATTTTGTCATAGATCTCAAATAAGGATCTAAACTTTAGAACATGTCAAATAAGAGCCCCAACTTTTTTGAAAGGGTCAAATAGACTATTATGTTAATACAAACTGTAAATTAGTTACATTGTAGAAAAAAACGCGTGAACAAATAAGAAAATGACAAATGACTTTTATAATTATGATTTCAGGAAATTAACTAACTTAAAATAAAAATTTTAAAAAAACTTTTAATTGAGGGTTAAAAATTAAAAAACATATTAATTTCATTAAAATCCCTTATTAACAGTAAGATTAAACTTAAAATACTATCTCTAAAATGTTGACGCTACTCTAATCTAAAATCAACAAAAATAACATCCATTATGGTTAAAATTTGAAACGAAAATAACATAATGGACCTATTTGATCCTCATAAAAAAGTTAGGACCCTTATTTGAATTTTTCTAAAGCTTATTTAAGATTTATGGAAAAATTTGAAGACCTATTTGAGATTTCAACCTAACATTTTCAATTTTAGTGTGCAACAAAGAATAAATAAAATCAATTATAAAAAAAAAGAATAAATAAAATCAAGCACCGCCTGCCTACACCCCGTAATTAATTATACTTATTTCCGGTAAATAATCATTAATTAAAAATCCTAAAATTCCGAAATTCCGAAAGAAAGGAAGAGAAAGAATAAATAAAAAAATGAAAAATAAAAGAAAAAAGAAATTTCAATTTTCGTAGACTTACAGGCTGTAGTTTATTTTTTTCAAGCCGTTTACTTGAATTGAATCTGGAGTTTGGTTCCCTCATCAACATCAAACGGGGGAAAAGGAAAATCAAAACTAAAATTTTCTTGCCATCCAAACAGCAACATTGGCTTGATCTGTAAAGTAAACAGATTAGAAGAAGAGCAAAATGAGTGTCATCGATATATTGACAAGAGTTGATGTGATCTGCAAGAAATACGACAAATACGACGTCGATAAGCAGCGGGAACAGAATGTGTCCGGCGACGATGCCTTTGCTCGCTTGTACGCCGACATCGAAGCCGACATCGAAGCCGCTCTCCAGGTAACTTGATCTAATCTAATGATTTTTGAGGCATTGTTTTGTTGAGATTTACTAGTTCAAACCTGCTATATGATTAGGTTAGTTGAGATTTAGACTGTCAGTCTTTTGTTTCTTAATTGAAAGTTGCTCAGCAAGAATTAGGGTTTTGCTGTTTATAGTTTGAGTAACATTTAATTTGTTTTGATTTAGAAAGCGGAGTCTGCTTCCAGTGAGAAAAGTAAGGCTTCTGCTGTAGCCGTAAATGCTGAGATTCGTCGAACCAAGGCTCGGTTGCTTGAGGAGGTCCCTAAGCTGCAGAGATTGGCCGTTAAGAAGGTTAACCTTTTCTTCTCGTTAAAATCCCCAAAATTATCTTACAATTTTAGACGTGAGCTCGTTTTAGATTGGTAATGTTGGTAGATAAAGCAGGCAGAAGCAACATTTCTTTAATGAATCTCATTTTATGTGTTGAGTGTATCTGGATTTTTGGAGTACGTTATTGTGGACTTGAGAATTGACTTGGTTGGACTTGCGGTTGATAAATTTTGGAATTTGTATTAGGTCAAAGGGCTTTCAATAGAAGAGATGGCTGCTCGTAATGATCTAGTCCTTGCATTGCCAGACAGGATTCAAGCTATCCCCGATGGAACTGCTGGTCCGAAACAAGGTGGAGGCTGGCTGTCTTCAGCATCTTCAGCCCCTCGTACTGAAATTAAGTTTGATTCAGGTAATCCTTAGCTTTGTAGTAAGACTGTACATGGGTAGGCCTCATGTTAGCTGTTTAGGGGTGGTGGGAGGGAAAAAAGGGGGGGTGGGGGGGTGGGGTGGGGTTGTATCGAAGTTTTCTGTTTTTGGTGGTGGCTTCCACAACGATGTGATGAACATTCGGGTTTAAAAATGTGAATGCTATGGATCAAGAACAAATGAAGAATGACTTAACTTGGAAGATAAGAATGTAGACAGAGAAAGAGGGAAATAATAGTAATAACCAACAAAAAGGTGCAGAGAGAGAGAGCATTAAAATGTTAATTCAAACATCGTATACGTGAATTTTCACAGAATAACAATATGCTATATGTAACTTTGAGAAAAGTGAAGGGAGAAGGGTGCTGAGCTTATAGCTTATACTCGTAACTGCAAAATTGATGCATAATCTTTATTACCATTAGACTGTTTGCAGTGGAAAGTTTCAATCTAATAGCTATAATGCACAACTTATCATTAAAAACTTTCTTTTATTATCTCCAAAACTTTTATGGTTGGGGATCATTGTACTTACATATCCATATTGCTCATAGATGGGCGATTTGATAATGAATACTTCCGAGAATCTGAGCAGTCAAGTCAATTCAGGCAAGAGTATGAAATGCGGAGAATGAAGCAGGCAAGTCAAAGAAGTCTGGACTCTGGATGCTATTGTTTATGATCCTTTTGTCCTTATAAAGAAGGTTCCTTGCATGCCTTTTGATTGTGCATGCTGTATTTCTTTAGCTATAATCCCTTTTTATTTGTTGACATCCGTACAGGATCAAGGTTTGGATATGATTTCAGAAGGTTTGGATACTTTAAAGAACATGGCTCATGATATGAATGAGGTAAAGTTGCCTTGATTCTCACTTATGACTTTGTTTTATATTATAATTTTTTTGTCAAGTATTTGTAACATTCGTGTGGGCTACTTAATCGTATCATGTGGTGTGTGCAGGAATTGGATAGGCAAGTTCCTTTGATGGATGAAATTGACACCAAGGTGAAGATCATGCTCATCATGTTGTGTGAATCTTAGAAACTGCTTATATGTTACCATTTTACAGCATATTCTCTGTTCTTTACACATGTACAGGTGGACAAGGCAGCTGCTGACCTTAAGAATACCAATGTTAGACTTAAGGACACTGTTAACCAGGTAATTAACTATAACTTCATTAAGTGTAGATTTCCATCCATTTCCAGCTTTGTCAGTTGTTCATTTTTTTGCTGGATCTGATATAAGTTTTGGTTTCTGTTCCAGTTGAGGTCCAGCCGTAATTTCTGTATTGATATTGTCTTGTTGATCATTGTTCTGGGAATTGCAGCCTATTTATACAAGTAAGCTTCTGTCCCATGCCTTTATAAAGATTGAAAGATAAAGAAAACTCTTTTTCATCAAAAGCTTCCATCTACTTCTACTTCTAAGTGGCTTACACACTTTGCTCTATTTTATAGCTAGACATACGTTATAATTCTACCTAACTGCTCATAATGTGTGTTTCAGTTATGTCGGGTGCTATATTTTGGATTTTTTAATAGTAATGCATTAGTTTGAAATTTTATTGCTGGCTTAACTGATTTGTCCTCATATAAGAACTTTTGAGATTGAGAAGTCACTCTTAGTGTTCTTTATTTGCAGTGTTCTGAGGAAGTGAAGAGAGATGAGTTGAGGCGTTTCCCTTTGATGCCGTTGCCCTTATTTTGGTATTGTCCTCCATTTGGTGCACTTGCTCTTGTGCTTGATCTTGTATTTGATTTGTTTCTATGTGGGAGTCATTATTCACTCTTGGTAAATTGTGAGTTTGTCTTTATATACGAATTCAAGAACTATATTCTTTGTATATGGTGTAAGTTGTCTCGAGATTTAATCACAATAGTTTTTAAGGTGATTCTTCTGCACTAATCGCGTTCTTTACAATATATCATTATGTTTTTGCCACATATGCAGACCATAACCAAATAATTTAGTCTTTCATGCTATATGATTTGTTCTTAGGAAGGTCGTAATTCAATATTTGCACTGTTTCCTTGTTGGAATGATCTTGCTGCAGCCTGCTTTTAGCAATTGAGTTTATGTAGGATTTTTACCAGTTCTCAACTTTCTAGGCATAGTTTATTGGTCTGCCACTCCTAGTGCCTGCGGCTTGATTTCGCATTTTATATTCGGCAATTTGGGCCATCAATACGAGCCTATGCTTTTGGGTTTTGGGCTTGACATCAAATAAATGTGAAGGCACATAGCACCATAATTTCTAGTTTTGAATCAAATGCTCAGGTTAGAACTTGGAACATTTCTAAATAAAATGGCTATTACCTAGTAAATAACTGGAACAATGGAAACATGAAAAATAAAAAGAAAAAAAGATTGTACTAAGAACTGATGAACCTTTTATTAATATATACTAACACATTCTTGAATTACAGCTGACCAAATTTCTATCAACAGAAGACATGAACAGAGCTTCAATGCATTTATTGATTTATCATATGTGCTAATAATAAATATCATTATGTACAAATGTATGTACATGATAAATATATTCAGAAATAAAATAAAAGACATATCTATGAAGCTTTTCAAACCTCGCTCGCCATCACCCTACGAATTTACAGACAAATTATTTATAACGGTGTATAAATTACCAAATTTGTCTATCTAGGCTATCACAACGCCTATTTTCTTCATATGTAAGATTCGAACTCGAAACCTTGTTCTGTTGTTATACTTGTATCTACACATTTCACCACACCAATCATAGACCCTTTTGTATATTATATTATTATATACATAATAGTAGCTTTTTTTTTGGGGATCCATGCTTTGTCTAAATTGAGATCTCTAGTCGGTTTATGTGAAATCCAGGTGACTAAGTTCTTGATATTGCATGACGGAATTCCATTGATTAGGACTAAAATTGTTACCATCCGAGTGATTATCCGTTCCATAAAAATTCATGTCACTGCAATCATTGCTTACCGATATCACTTCTTCCTTTTCATTTTCCTCCCTGCTAATTACCTTCTTGCTTGGTTGGACCATCGAATTCGTTTCCATGGATTTTCTCTTCGAAGGGTAAAAAATGCTCTCGAGAGACGAAAACGAAATCTGCAGATTCTTCTTATCGGAATTCGCTTCCTGGACTGAATTAGTAATGCAAGATTTGTCACTGCTTTGAAAGCTAATGCTTGAGCTTGTCGTATCAAAGCAAGGAAGTTCTTGAGATGCAAAAATGTAAGGTAACATTGGACAATCACTGAATAGAAAGCTTTTCGCCATCTCAACGTTGGGGTTTGAGTTTGAATTATTCGGCCATGGCTCATTCAATTTCGGAACATGGCAACTGATCTCTGTTTCATGACATCGGTCCTCCCAACTGTTCCTTTGATTGCTGCTCTTTTGCCTCACTCGACAAAGCACCCAATCATCCAACTGCAACATTTCATACCAAAATTTGTGTTCCCCATCATATTCTCATGATAAAAAAAATGGCGTAATAAACATTTTGGCCCATGAACTTGTAAAACAAGGGCCAAATTAGTAATTGAACTTCTAAAATTGCCAATTACACGTCTAAACTTGTAAAAAAGAGACAAATTAGACTTTTTAAATGGAAATGGAATTTAATGTAACTGTACCAATTTCCGTCCAATTGTTGGTTGAGTCGAATCAATTTTCATTTCTTTTCCTTTTTTACAAGTTTATATGTACAATTAGCAATTTTGACAGTTAAAGGATTAATTTTGTTCCTATTCTACAAATGTCTGATAAGCCGATCTGAAAACTAAGATTGAAACATAACCTTGATGTTCTTAGTGCTTACCCTCATCGACCCTTTTCGTTTGGGAGTCCAAATCATGGTTTCAAGCAATCTATATTCATGCATGACCCATTCTGTCTTGGTTCCTTTCGGCGGCCGCCCTTTGTAAAACACCAAGGCCTTCTTCACTCCAATACTCTTCGTCCCACACGAAGTTAATATTGGTTTATCAGTCCCCGTCGCCTTCCAATAACCCGACGCCGCCGCCCTGTTCGGCCTCGCTCCGTTCGGGTACTTCCGGTCTCTCGGAGAGAAAAAGTACCACTCATCTTCTCCAAACAAAGCCTTACCTATATTTACGAAGAAACAATAATGAAGTTAATTAACAACGAAGAAAACAATAGTATATTGAAATTAAATTGAAATGAAAATAATATATACACTAACTTGGAAGTTCCCATGGATTGTATTTGTATAAATCAATTTCGGCAATAATGGAAGCTGGGAGAGGATTGGAAGTGACTTTGTTCTTCAAGTAATGAACTATGAGTTCTTCGTCAGAAGGGTGGAATCTAAATCCAGGAGGAAGTTGAATTTCTGGTTTCTCCATGGGATTTGAATTAGCCATTAACATAATTGTTTTTTTTTCTTTGAAAAGAATCAATAATGAAAAGAAACTAATGATAACCTAGGGATTAATGATAATCTTTCCCCGAGATTATCGATTGGGAAAATAGTGGTAAAGCTGATAGAACACTGTGGAAAGATTATATATATAGGATGGGTTTTTTTTTCTACTGATTTCATGCAGACGTGGACATTGTTAACGCTACTAAACTTGGCCTGTTTACAATAAACCGTATTCCGTATATGATTCTTTCTATTAAGTTTCCAACGAAAGAGATTGGAAAGCTACCGAGTTGTCCATATTTTGGAACAGAAATTCTTCGATGGATCTGTTTTTGTTCCTACTCTCTGTTTTATTATAATACTACTATATTTTAGAGTTAAGGGTTGAAAGTTGAAACCAAACCGAAGTCCCAAAACCTTGGGACCGGTTGAGTTGTCCTGCGGCCAACTACCGAATAATTTCAATTATTGGTCGTCTCTTCGTCTAATTAAGTAAACGAAATTGTTGGCACATTTCACTAGCCATGTTTTACTTCAGTTGTTGCCTAGAGACATATATATTGGATAATCTGAATCATAATTTAAAAATTATTACTTAATTTAATTTTATAATGACTTAAATGTCAAAATGCATCCTAAAGTTTAAAGTTTATACGGACTACCACTTTGCATCTATTTTTTTTATTTTAATCATATCGCACCCTAATGCTTTATTTTCGGTACATTTTGCACCATTTGTGACGAAAAATGGTCACGACGCCGTTACTGACGTGGCATGTCACATAGGATAAAAATGCCACGTGGCATGGCGTGGCAAAATTTTCTTATTTACTTTTATTTCATGCTGACATGGCAATTTTCGGCTGACGTGGCATGCCACGTCAATCATAACGACGCCGTCAGGTACTTAACGATAAAAAAAGTCCTCAAGTGAGAGCATAAAATGCGTATCTTGCTATAGCTTTGCAATTGCATGCATGATATATGGCAATGGCTCTAAATTAAACATGCAATACTGCAATAAAGCCCTCATGTAATTACAAACTTGATTAGAAACCTTTTTTTTTTCATTTTCCTAATTAATCATGGTTTGATTTAGCATAATCTTGAGAGTACGGTTGGTCAAATTGTCTTAGCATGCATTTGAGGATGTAGCCTCCTTAATTAAGCAAATAAGTATATATATTAAATTAATAATAACAAGAAAAAACAAATTAGTTTCTAGATTGATGGAAACAAGCTAGCATTTGAAGATCAATTGGAGATGATTGGAGGATACTAGAAAAAGAAAAAAGGGTACAAAATCTTTTGCCGGAAGGAATCCAAAAATTGAATGTTATAGATGACAAGAGAGCATTTGGCAAGTGGGTTTGGCAAAAAGATTTTGCAATATTTTGGTGCTTCCAAGTAGGAGATATCTACTATTACATATGAAGAACAAGAATGATTGATAAAAACTTTAGATAGTGAGAATGGATCCAAACAAAAGTCGGTTTTGATAGCATATAACAAATTATTTTTGATGATGATCAGATCTTGTTTGTTTAAAGGGAAAATTGTTTGAAAAAAAGAAAAAAAAAAAAGGGGGTGTGTCGGTTATAAGATTGGCCCATGACCAGAATGATTGTCGCCAATGAAACCAAATTTTTAAAGCAAAAATGGGCAATTTTATCCACTACTATTTCTCTAATTGCTTGCACTCTCCATGTTGTCTTCTTGGTGTCTTTTTCTCTCAAAATATATCCAATTGCTAGCTAGCAGTTAACATGCTTATACATATATCATATTTGGTTTGGCTGATTCTATATCTATCTCCCCAAATTATTGGCTTTTGTTAAGCAAATTAGTAGTTAAAATGATTAAATCTTTTAATTTGGTTAAGATTTTTATGTTTTTAAGATTTAATTACAAATACAGTTGTTGACTAACTTAATTGATAAAGTTGTGATTAATCAAGCATTTTGGGAAAATGACCCATACCCTCTTAACAACCCATTGTGTAATTTACTTAAATGGAGGATCTCATTTGGCTTGGACTGAACATATATGTCTTATGATTGCATATACAATAATTATACATAATTTGCTTTGCTGTACTGATCCTTACCATTATCTATTCATGATTGAACATGAAATTGCTATATCGGTAGTTCATGTAAGTTGTTGTTGCACACAACTCTTAACAGATGAATCAGATGATATTTATGAGATTAGAAGTAACGTCTCCAAAAGGGTATCCTTAAAAAGTGAGTGACAAGTTCGGTGCGGTCTCTCCATAGGAACCGAGGTACAATATTAGTAGAAAGTAGAAAGAAACACACAATCAAAGGGAAATATGAGATATAGAGAGAATCAAAGATCAAATGATGTTTGTTTTGGTTCCTTAGACATTGGTTTCCCATACCCTTTTTGCTTGAAGTGTGAAAAACTCCAAGAAACAGAACATAAAGAAAGAATTAAAAAGTAGGAGAGATCATAGGTAGGGGTGAGAGACATAATAAAGCCAAGTTGATAGCAAGAGGATTCGATTAAATGTATTTTTGTGCTTTGGAATTTCTCTTGTTTTACCAATTTTTCTTTTGTCCACATATATTATTCCATCATGTCTCTTTCAACATCACTCCATGCCCATCCTTTTTCCATTCAAAGACTTATTGCACGGATGTTGATCTGTTTTTTGAAATTCTCAGCTCAGCTGAGAGAAAAAGAAATAAAATTTTCAATTCTTTTTTTTTTTCGAAAATTTTTATTATTGATCTCCCCTCAAAAGAAAACCTCTTTCGAAAAATACAAAAATATGGACACCCAAGTTTGAGTTTGTATGGAAATTGATTGAGTAAAGAATTTTGGTTAGAATTATTATTGCAACTCCTAAAGCTCCAAGACAAAAATTTCTGGTAAAATAAACCTTGTTTACATCGAGCTATAAGGTTTTCCCTTTCATCGCTTATGGACAGCAAACGTTGTATCCTAGGAGACTATTAGTTATTTCTTTGAAATTCTAATCAAATTCTTTGTCATATATTCAGTAATGGGTCGACCCATTTTTTAAGTACTCTATTTTTAAATTTAGCTTAAACCCATAACTATTTGTAAGATAATTTTCTTAGAATTGATGAGAATTGTTATAAATTTTATTTTGTGTTTCTGATTGTTGAGTATCACAAAACTAAAGTTCAAAAATTAACTAAAGGCCCAAGGCCTCACCTATATAAGGTAATACTTAAGATATGACATCTCATAATTAGCTCACATGCTCTTAACTCTCACTACACCAAAAGAGGACCTCACTGACTTGACCGTCGAGGAGGTCCCTCCAGACCACAAGGAGACCTCTTTCTCACTTTTTTTTCTCTTACAAGTCACTCGGAACTCGATCTTAAGTCACGATATATTTTGGCATCAATACTGATCATAAAGGGAACTAAATTATCAAATTCTTAAGGTTCCCCATGTGCAAGAAGATTTGCTTGTCTTGTTTGAAGATATAACGAAGACATTAATCTATTTATAGTTAAGATTATGATTTAGCAAAAAAAATTTGTCATGCACCGACAGCTCCATGCCAATTTGGTCCTTTCAATTCCTATATCAACAATTACATTTCATTTGGATACAAATTAACTTCCTATATCTAGTAATTACATTCACTTTGGATTAATCCAGAATTGAGACATTCAATCAACAGTTAGAAAAAAAATTTAATTTCAAACTTCAAAGGCATGATATCATGGAGCTGAAATTCTAAAACACAAAAGATATAGTGATAGTGATAATTAATATCTCTTTCAAGACAATTGGCACTGAAAATTTTTGACTTTAGCTTGTTGAAATTGAGAGAGTGACAATCACGTGAGTCACAAAAAGGGAGGCCCCGGGGGCCATGGTAATTAGACCAATGTCTCAAACTTGCATTAATTTTGCCTCACCCTTGTGGGGGCTTAAATGTGATCTATCAGTCTATATATGTGTTACATATGGGGAAATTTGGAAATGAAATATTGTTTTCTCTATATATTTGGCAAATTACTAGTATATATCATAATATATAACAAAGAGAAAAGTGTATATAATAATTGGGAAATTACAGCTTCATTCAATCATTGTGAGATATGGAGAAGTAATGAAAATAAAAAGATCAACAATGAAACATAGATATGTATAGTTTCATGATTTCAATTTTCTCAAGGTTTTTCCGGCCCTCTCCCTAATTTTTACCAAAAAAATTGAAGGGAGAGATTTTCCATTTCTTTATAGACATACATGTACGGATGGGAACAATAATTAATTAAAAAAAATAATGTTTTGAGTCTTGAGGACATGAAATTAATGGAGTACTGTAGAAAGAAGACAATTTTCACATTCATGAATTTCATCCCAAAAAATTTTCTACCATGTCAAAAAACATGCAATTCAATCTTCAAAATTTGGGCATATATATATATATGTATATATATATGTATGATAATGTACCTTGTTCAATGTTCATACTAATACAAACATACAAGATTAACGCCGACAGAAAAATTCAATGATACGACTTAACCTAGTTAAAACTATATTCTACATCAAGACTACAGATGAATTTTTCAATTGAGTCAATTTCTCATCAGATCTAGTACGTATATATGAAATGTATAAAATAGGTTCAATTTGATAAATATCTTGAATATATTACACATGATTATTGAAGAAGTTTAATTACGTATACCTAGCTATATATCCTTTGAATTTCAACTTAAGAAGCCTAATTAATTACTACAAGTTATAGCTAGTATAGACAGCCCATGTGGATTGTGGAGTATACAACAAGGGGCCGCCTAGTAACTGTTTTATTTGCTATGCGCAAACGTGTTAGTTGTGTGACTTGTGAGTAATTAGGCAAACAAATTACACTTTAAATTGTATTTATAGAAAGAATTTTCTTTGTTAGATTTGGGTAGGACAACTCGAGACTCGAATTTTATCTTTTCAAATTAGCCATTCTTGAAGCAAAGATAGATTATGTTTTTTTTTGAAAGGCAATAAATTTATGTTAAAAGCAAAAATAGATTATGTTAAAATATTGTTATCATTCTGAGACACTAATTAATTTATAAAAAAAGGTTTTGTTTTCCTTCAAATCGATCAGTATTTGAGATAGGATTCGAATCTCTTCTTTTCTCGTAAAACTTTGGATACTTGTACCAATAAAAAAAAATTTACACTTCTATAAATTATATGTCTTCATGTATATTTATATTTCGGTACTAATCTTCCAGTATCCGGTAGTCACATTGAGTCCAAACTAATTTAGAGTATTGATTATGATTATTGACATTGTTTGTAAACGATGTGAAATAATTCTATTATTATCGAGCATTAAACTTTGTTAATTGTTATATAACCAAGGAAAAACATATATATTTGTCAAATTAACTAATTTAAACTTAATTAAGTAGTATAAGATAGCCCTTCAAAAAAAAAGTAGTATAAGATAGAAATTCCAAATCTCCTTGGTCCAAGAGGAATTTATAGATACAATAATACAGCAAAGCAAGGGCACAACCATCCATAATTATATTTCTTTCATTATATCGGGGGAATTATATAAAGGGCAATCGGAAACCGATCAAAAAAAAACAAAGCAACGCAAATCATGGAACATCTAATCTGCATTTAAAAACACAAATTCTAATTAGATCTCTCATGTTTAATATAAATAGTTTAAATATATATAATTCTTTATTGTTACCAAACAAATGGTCTTCGGAGAGAATATATAATAGTATAGTAATAAGAAAAAAAATGGCATTAATTCCCTAACATATATAATTGTATGTAGCATAGTGGGACAGAGATTGGGAATCTATGCAATGGATGAATGTGAAGTATGTCGTTTCTGGTCGGACACATTATATATATTTCTAAAACTCATTAAATCAATTCCCCTAGCTCTTGTTCTTAGAATTATAATAATAAATTTATCATATGAGAATTAGGGTTTTGTAAATTAGAAAGATTGGAGAGAAAAAAGAAAAAAAAATTACACAAATTAACAAATGGGACATTGGATATTGTGTGTCCCTACGTTTGCATGTGTGTCTACTTGTATTTTTGAAACAAAATGCATAGGATACCAAAGGAAAGAAGGGCATCATTTTTTGTGGAAGGAAGCTCCGAATGCACGGAGCCAAAAGCAGTTGAATTTTCTAATTAATAATGCTTTCAAATTGATTTTATTATTATTACACGTATATAGATTCATCGATCCCACACACATTATGTGTATTGTGTATTCGTTTTCACCTAATACACATATCCGATCATCGAACTATAAATGTATATAATGAAGGATAGGGCAAGGTCTTGCTCAAAGTCAGCTCCGATAAAGACATCGCCACATGAGAGGAACTCATCTTTGATGTTGATGTTTGGTAAAAAAATTTCTTTGTATGTAAGCAATTCATGCGAGCAAAACGTGTTTGATTAATAGATCAAACTAGTCGATTTGATTACAATCAATTAGTTAAAGATGAAGTAGTTAACAAGTTATATAATTAAGAATAATTAAGATATATTCTATAGGGTTCAATGGCATCAATCTAATTGGAAAATTGGAGCATTTTTTTTCTTCTTTTTTGAGAATGAATAATGGGTATTATATGATTTGACAAGGAATTAACAAAAATGATGAGTTAAAAGAGTTTTCATGCGATGCATGAAATTAAATCAGATCAAAATCAATAAGCAATTAATTAAATTCAATAACATTCATTATGATCGTAACAAGTTGGACAAATTGAATTTATAAATTAAAAAACTTGCTAGCACACACCTTTTTCACCATGGAACATGCTTGCCTATATATTGAGAATTGTTATAAAAAGACAAGTCCATTTTAAACTATATATATATATATATATAATAATATACCTAGGCCTTAAATATATCACTATCTTGGTATAGAGTTTGTCAAAAGGGGTGTGACTAATTATGAGGAAAATTAAGTATTTAGAATGAACAATTACATACTATAAATGAAGACGAGTAATGTTGATATATGTTCTCGCACTAGTAGCTTTTTATAAATCTAATAGTCAACGTTTTCCTAACTAATTTTATATATAGAAAACTTAATATATATTAATTGATAATTTTTTTGAAAGGCAATATTAATCGATAATTATATATATAATTCCATCATATATACTATACTATATATGTAATTTTCGTACCCTACCAAAATTATTAAAAGGCTCAATATACTTTTCATCATGATTGGGATAATTAACCTATATATCTTTGTCTTTTCTCCTATATTTTTAAAAGTTGTAACAAATTCAGTAGTGCTTTTTATGTGTAAATGTAAGTTCAAATTAAAAAAACAGAAATACATGTTGTGCAAGCACAGGGTGACACACTTCTTTATATTAATTTCTAATCATATAAAAAAAAAATTGATGAAGTCATAAACTTTAATTTATGTCATGGGTTACATAAGAAAAATCCAAAATATTGAAATTTAAATGGGTAAATATCAACTTTCCTATCAAGTCAAGAAGTACTTGATCAATGTATATATTCCTTAGTTCTTTTTTTTGTTTGTTACCATTTTTTCCTTAATCCGATATCATAATATGTTGCGATTAAACTAGTCTAAAACAATAAACAATAACAAGAAGATTTTACGTGATTCGATCAATTTGATCTACATTCACGGGCAGAGAGAAATTCTTATTAATTTGGAAGAAAAAGATACATCAAGAATACAAGATATAGACCCCTTATATAAACATAGGGTGTATTTAGTCCCTATTCGGCCCGATCCCTTCGCTTCCATCACAGACCTCCAGGAAAAATCTACAAAATTCGTAGCTCCACAAATATCGGATCGGGTCACTATTCGAACCGGATTAACAAGAATTTCAGGCACAAATAACATAATATCCTAAAACCTTCAAAATAAAAAATGAAAAAAGAGAGACGTTAATGATTGTTTAATTAGAAAAGGAAAATTAGGGGAGCCTTTTAGGTTTTTTCATTATCAAAAGCTTTATGTATAGGTACTAATAAATTAAAAAATATAGTAAGATATATAGTGCATGGCAGAAGTAAAAGCGTTTTTCACACTAGGTAGATCATAGATTCACGTGAAGATATGGTATAATAATATATATACACGGCGACTCAAATTGGATTGAAATAATAATCAAGTAATTTATGAAATAAGCTGCACTTTTTTTTTTTGAACGAAAGAACTTCTTTACATATAGTGTGCAAATACAAATATATATATATTTAAGCTGTGGTAACGTTGGAGATGTTATTGTCATGGCAATAATTAACACATATATATATCCCACATGTGATTCTCGCATTTTGGGGCCCCTCACCTCTTACACTCAATATTTTTTGAAAGTTTTAGTCATGAAAATGTTGGATCATCATAATTCACGAACCTTACCTTAATAATTTTCAACATGAAAACAAAATTGATCATAATTCTCTTAATTTCATTTCATATTTCTTAATCACTTTTAATTTTAAATCCAGAGAAATATAAGTTTTTAAGAGATCGAACTTTTGTATATATTCTAGGCTTCTAGCTAGCTCGTGTCACTATAGAAACTATAGTATTCACCGTCTCGATTATTTGTTAGATTAACACTTAAATTAACTCACATTTATAGCCAGCTAAAATTATATATATGCATAGAAGTAAATGGAGTTCAAAATACATGCAGAAAGATACTAGTTTTAGCTATAACCAAATTAGCTGAAGCAAGTTCGGATCGTTTCAACGTTGGAAATCAGATCTCACCCCATCAGCATTGAAAGATCAAATTCAAGAAAAATAGTAATTAACATGCAGGGTTGTGATGTATAGATAGAGACAATACTCAAGATTTTTCTGTTCTTTTACCCTTTTTTCCCTATTATGAAATCAACAAGATTTTACCATTAATTATATGTACCATATGCTAGATGAAGATGTCACTGATGATCAGTAGGTAAAATGGCAGTACAACATACACATTATGATTCTCCAAATATTCGTCCGTAGAATTTTTAATATAAAATCATTTATTTCAAGTCTCTATGAATAATTTATCAATTCAATACCAACATCTGTTGGGCTGAGTGGAAGGAGCTCGATGCCCTTTTTAATCAAGGTCTTCCAGTTCAAGTCTTGTGAATAACGAAAACATGTGCTAAGACTTCTCCCAAATGGGTTCGACATGGCTCGGCTTAGGACTATATAACTAACAGTGAAACTGAACTAATTAGAACTTACAAAAAGAAGTTTATGGTCAGGAGATCGAGATTTTCCGATTTGTAGGGACATCACAATTAGCATATGTCGTTGGACTTACAAATTGCTTATCTAGAGAGTCAGTTGACAAATGAACGAAACCTTAATTACAAGCCGATAAACAATTGTTATCAGCTCAACCAACCCACCAGTTGAGGTTGGTTGAGTTGGTAAGGCTTCGAATCTCTTTTTGTAAGGTTTGGGGTTCAAGTCGTGCCAATGGTTCTCATTGCTGGGTGATCTGTAGGTATCACTGTAAGCTCTCTCTAAGACTTGTGACATGCCCTGACCTTGGATTAGGACAACATCTCCTCGCCTAAACTTTTTCATAAAAAAAAACTCAACCAATTAGAAAAAAAGAATCATCAACTCAACCAACCACTTTTCGCCATGGGATTGAGCATACATTGACCAATTACTTCCTAATGAAAAACGTTGTCAAAGAAGTAATGAAAAATGAGAGAACATATAGTTGAAGGCTGCAGTATAAATAAAAAAATCCTACTATATACTAGTGCAAGTATGGTACAAATGTAGTGATAATTATTGATAAAGAGTAGACTTTTTGGAGTAGGATGATGAAGATGGAAGTATAGTGGAGAGTATCATCATCAACATCAGTAACATAACAAGGACAATTGTACATAATATGAATACTGGTAACCATAACATGGACTCAATAGTTTTTGGGATGCATGATGAAATGAAATGAAGCTGGTGGAGGGTGCAGCATCAGAATCACACAGTCTAAATCTGGGTCCCTCTTCCCAGACAGGTATCACGGACCGTCCTTCCTATCTATTATCCTTTTCCCCTTCCTTTTCTCTCTCTCTCGGGAACCCCCCCAAAAAAAAAAAACACCCCAAAACTCTTATCTCTCACAAATATTATGCTTTGCTTGCCAATTGCCAATGCCATCATCTAAATCTTCCTAATTCCTAAATTTGGTCTTACTTTTAATTATGGTTTAATCATTTCATACCTGATCAAATATGGCTGTAAAGGCAACTCACTTTTTAACCTGGACTCCAAAGTCCAAACCCAAATCACTTTTTTAGCAATAAAAACAAACACCCAATCAAATTTTTATAAAAAACCCTTTTTTCTTGTTTCATCTGCTAGCCCCTTTTTGATGTGTTTGTAGAACATTACAATATCCCATCAATTTTTATCACTTTTTCTTTCTTTATAGGTAGTACTGTGCTCCTAGTAGTATGCATGGTAAAGTAAACTTTTAAATTAGTGTATAGTTTGATTATTAAAATATATATATATACACTTCTACTATGTAGTTTGAGCTCAAAAAGCTACTACAAAAGAAAAGATCACACACAAAAACCTATATACATTTTCAGCTTGCTGTCTTGCACACACAAACGCAAAAATCCCACAATCGTGCGTTTGTGTATGAAAGAGAAAAAGAAGAGGGTGAAAGAGAGAGGGAAAGGGTGTGGCCCATCCTCAAATCAATGGCTGACCGACTTTTGAAGATATAATATGGGCAATTGACATTGATTAAATTGACTTATATGGTAGAATAATGTAAGATTAAGACTAGTTCAAGATTTGCAGTCATTCATATTAAGTGTAATATTTATAAAACCAATGTAATTTGTAATTTTTTTACATATATATCCCTACTTGTCTTTAATTATCTTGGAAAGTTGGGAAGGGAGAGAAGAATTTTATATAATTGTTTATAAAATTTTTTGAAGGGTAAGAATGACATTTTAAGTGATTTTTTTACTAAATTTAAAATCAATTAATCATTGTCTTGATTTGTGTAATATTCCTAGTGTTGCACTTATTTTGAATGGGAGGGAGTATGAATTAACTCGAATTAACGTTTATCGGGGTTGAGTTGAAAGAATTCAATATCCTTAATTTAAGTAAGATTTTAGATCCGAGTCATCATGAGAAAGAAAAATTAGGCATTGAGAGAGTAATTTTTTCCATGATATCCAACACGACTCAACTACTGATTAATTAATCAGGGTCTAATTTGACTATCATATAAGGGATTCACTACTTTGTTAGGGAAAGAATTAATAATAAAGAAAGAGAAAGAGAGGGGGGTGTTTGAGAAAAATGAGAGAGATAGAGAGATTATATATATTCTCTTGAGTCATCATGGTTTTTGGTGTTTTCCTTTGAAACCAAAACAAGGTTAAAAAAAAACACAGATCTCTTTCTCTTTCTCTCTCTCTGTAAGAAGAGTCCGAAATCATGTTCCCTTGTTTTTGTTTTGAAGCTTAGTAAGTTAAGCTAGTAGTATATATCTGTAAGAAAGGAGAGTGTGTTTTTTAGATTTAAGCTGCTTTGAGTTGTTGCTTTTCTTGTCTCTTTGGCAAAAGAATATCAGAAAGAGAAAGGGAAGGAAGTCAGTATTTGAATATATACCAAAGATTTATCTGCTTGTGTTTGGAGAAATCCTTGTTTTCTTTTGTTTTCTTACTGTTTTTTTCTTAGCCCCTTTTGAAACCCTTACCTTGTTTTCTTCCTTTGCAACTAATTTTCAAAACTTACCAGTTTTCGGAATTTAGTTGCCACCAAACAAAAACAAAATAAAAAAAAAATGTCTGGTGAAGCATTTTCTATGCCTCCTTCAGTAGCAGGTTTCATTCAAGATCATCAAACTAATGCAACAAACCCTAACCCTAAACCTAATCCTAATCCTCCTAAGAAGAAAAGAAACCTTCCTGGAACTCCTGGTAAGCTTCTTTTTTCCCCTCATTTAATCTCTTTTTTTTTCTTTTGTTGATAAATATATATAAATCAGTTTAATTAAATTCTTCTGGGTTTTTTTTTTTTTTTTTGGGTTTAACTTTAAACTTTAAACAGATCCAGATGCTGAAGTTATTGCTTTATCACCCAAGACTCTCATGGCAACAAACAGATTCATATGTGAAATATGCAACAAAGGGTTTCAAAGAGACCAAAACTTACAGCTTCATAGAAGAGGTCATAATCTGCCATGGAAACTAAGGCAAAGAACAAACAAGGAAGTTCGGAAGAAGGTTTATATTTGCCCTGAGAAATCATGTGTTCATCATGATCCGTCGAGAGCACTCGGCGACCTCACGGGAATCAAGAAACATTTCAGCAGGAAACACGGCGAGAAGAAATGGAAGTGTGAGAAATGTTCGAAGAAATATGCAGTTCAATCCGACTGGAAAGCTCACTCCAAAACTTGTGGTACTCGAGAGTACAAGTGTGACTGTGGCACACTATTTTCCAGGTAAATAATATTAATTATTATAATCTGATTCTGATGATGATTTTAAACACTACCCTTTTAATGTTTCCTTGTTCATGTTTGAGGGTTTGTTTGGGTTTCTGTTAAATTTAAAAGCTAATGATTGGGTGTAATAAGTGCTTGAATGAATCTATATATTCTGAATTTCGTCGAACGTTCGACAGGAAAGATAGTTTCATTACACATAGAGCTTTTTGTGACGCCTTGGCTGAGGAAAGTGCAAGATTCACTTCTGTGGCTGCAGCTAATTCAAACCTAAACTTCAGAAATGATTCTGTGAATCTGCCTCCTCAAATCCATGGGATTCCTCAGTTTGGTTCAGGTTTTGGACAAGATCATTTCACTGGGATGCCTGCAACTGGTAAGTATATATATATATATATATAGTATATGATTAATGATTTTAAGACATGTCTATGTTTTTGTTTTGGTTATGAAATTTGATTGAAAATTTTTGATAGGTTTGCCTGAGATGGTTCAGATGGCTTCAGCCAATCTCTTTGGTTCATCTTCATTGACCAATTTTGGCCATCAATTCCCTGGATTTGATCACAAGAATAATGGTGGTGCAACTTCAACAAATACTGCAAATCTCTCATTATCTCCAATATTGCCACAAGGATTGAAAGAAGAAAATGGAAGCAAAAGTAACTTAATGGAAAGCTTGTCTTCTCTTTATAATTCTGATGCAACTCAAAACAAGCAATCAAATAAACCTGCTGCACCCATGTCTGCAACTGCACTTCTTCAAAAAGCAGCTCAAATGGGTTCAACAAGAAGCAACAACTCATCCATATTTGGCAACACTTTTGGTGTAATGAGTTCAAGTTCAACTTCAACTCATCAAAACAGAAACATTGATCATCATCAAAATCAACATCAACAACAGCAGATGAACCAGGTTTATCCAAATCCAAACATGAATCAACAAGATCATCAGAATTCAATGAGTAGTGCAGCAGGCCTTGGAACTAGTTCGAATTTGAATTCAACAAGCTGCAACAGCAATTTTGATCAGATGATGTTACAAAATACAGGATCAGCAAAACAAAGTGACCCAATTAGTAGTAATCAAGTAAAAATGCAGCAGCAGGGTTCAAATTCCATTGATCAAAGTCTGACAAGAGACTTTCTAGGCATGGGCAATGATCAAACAGGTAGAAGACCATTTTTAGCCCAAGAACTAGCCAAATTTGCATCAATTGGTTCAACCATGGGGTTAAGTCAATTCACTAGCAGCAGCAGCAACCACTGAGCTACTTTTCCAAATACCGTTAAGACTTACAGCTCAGTGTAAAAATTACATACTATATGATGATTGATTATATATATATATATATATATATATATCTGCAAATATATATATAGACTTTTTTTGAAAGAAGGAAAAAGCTGATGAATGCTGGGGAGGGGGACCAAGTTTTTTGTGTATAAGCAAATTGGGGAAAGGAAAAAAACCAAAAGAAAATGTCAAAAACCCCATGAAAAAAGCACAGCAAGTTCATCTTGTGAATGGTCAGTGAGGAAACAGAAAGAAGAGGGACCCAATTTCCATGTTTGAAAAGACTAAACAATGAGCCAAACTCCAAGTCATTTGCAATATTTGCATTCCTATACTTGTTCTTGTTGTTTTCTTTTCTGTCTCAACTCTCTTATCGTTTTTTATACAATTTTTTTCTTTATTATTTTTTTTTTAATTATTTCTCTTAATTCTCACCATTGTTTCTTTAAACAGCACAGAAAACTAAAGTGTTTTTTTGGGTTGACTGCTCGTCAAAGTAATGCGGCTAAGTCGTCAACCTTGGTGGGTTTAGCGGATTAGGAGAGAGAGATTAACTAATTAATATTACTACTCCTAATTAATTAAAAATAATTTTTCTTGTTTATTAAGGAAAATGATTTGTTTAAGAAGCTATAGCCTTTTGATTACACCGTTAATTTTGTTTTATAGGGGAAACTTAATTAGATAGTACCCTTTACACGTCTCTATTATTTTTTTTCTTCTTTATCTTGATTTATTAGTTTATTAGTTAGGCTTAAATTGGAATATATTTTTATTTTATATTATATATATAAAAAATTATTATTAATTTATTATTATTATAGCCATGCATGTTGGAAGAAAGTAGGGAAGAATCTAGGAGCTGCAAAGGTAGACCTTATAGTGTGTAATGAGAGAAATGGTAGTGAAATTATTGAAGGCAAGGGGATAGCTTTGGAGGTTTCATTACAACTTTGAAGTCAAGAATAACCATATGAAAGGTCCAAATATCAATTGATGGAGCTTTAGAAAAATGACTACATGTATATCCAAATATCAATTTCACACATAATTTTTCCATCTTTTACATGAATACATTTATGATGCCCTAGAATTTGCATCTACCTCAATTATATATATATATATGTATATATATATATCTAGCTAGCTATAACAATCTAATAATATACAAAATTTAGCCACTACATACCTTAAGTTGAGTGAAAGGATCTCGATATCTCTTAAACAAAATTTCAGATTATTACAGTGTAATTCTGGATCAGCTAGGACTTAATGTGACCATCAGATTAATGATTAACCCCTTTCTCTTCTTTTTAGTTAATCAATTGAAGAATCATCACTTAATCAAATTTATATCATGTTAATCTTTGGAATTTAAAGGAAAAGGCAACAATTAATTAATCTTTGGAATTAAGATGGAATGTTTTAGGTTTCCAATGTAAGAGCCATTGGAAACAACATGAACGCCGTTTGCATTGATCTTTTCAGAACATGATGTTTATAAGACACAACTTATATTTTATGTTTCACTTGACATGCAATGAAAACAAGAAAACCTAAGGAAGATATACATAGGCAACAGGCTTTTTGAGTTTTGACAATTGACAGTGTAATTAATTTAAGGTTAACGGAAACGACCCTTAAATTTTGGCCGAAAAGGTTACAAATTTCCTAGTCTAGGGCACTGTGGCCTTTGTCCCTAACAGCCCGTTGCTTCCCACTCTTTGTACAGGACAGTTTTTGACTTTCAATGTCCTTTAAAATACTATTTAAGATTAAGGTTTTCTCCTTTTTATTTTCTTTGAAATTGGAAAGGAAAAATGGGAATGCTTCACATTTTTTTTATAAACCAATGGTGATGTAAATAGGGTCTCTGGAATGAAGGAGGGGATGTGCCCACGAACGAAAATGCACAAAAAGAGAGAGGGAGACCCAAATATTTTTAATGTGGGATTTTACCTTTTTCTATAAAGAAAGTGAAGTTATTTTTTATTAGTATAATGATTCTAACCTTTTTATTGGTACTTGTCCACGACCAGCTTTTTGAGACCTGGGTCACCCTATGTCTTTGAAGTTTTGATTTTTGAAATTTGAACAACTATACATATACACTTTATAGTAAAATTAAGTATATACAAATCTTTTTTATCCTTTGTGTTTGTTTGATATATAAAGTTGTAGTTGTAGGACACAAATAGGAAAGCCTATATATAACAATATTGCAATTTGCAAACCTCTCATAAACTTCAACTCTATTATTAACTAATTCTAATCTTAGAGTTATTTCAATGTTAACCCATCTAAGGGAATAGAGTTTACTTAACCTAATTGTGATTTTAATAATTCTTGGACCATACCATCAATACTAGCTAGATTTCATAGTGTTATATATGTCCTTTTAACTAGTCCTGACCACGGTTCGGTTCCGGTTCGATTCCGATTCTTAAAAATTGGAACCGGAACCTTAACCTTTTAAGTAAGATTCCGGTTTCGATTCCGGAACCGACGGTTCTCGGTTCGGTTACAGTTCCAAACTGGAACCTTTTCTACTTAAAAATATTTTTAAAAAATAATGTAATATTTAGTTAATTAATTAACTTTATGTTTTAAAAATATTATATATATAAGTAAATATCAAATAACACGTCTATTAACATTAAATTAAGAAAATTAATTAAGAAAACTAATATATATTATAGATTTTATAAATATATTAATAATAAAAATAATTAAAATATAGACAGTTCCGGTTACGGTTCCGGTTCGGTTCCGATTCCGGTTCCATATATGTGGAACCTAACCAGAACCTTCCCAACAAAGGTTCCGGTTCCGGAATTGTAACCTTTTTCACGGTTCCGGTTATGGTTTCAATGACCACGGTTCCGGTTCGATTCATGGTTCGAAGCGAACCGTGGTCAGGTCTACTTTTAACTAACCATCCCTAGTAATATGTAATTCCGAGTAATCCGGAATCATCTCAGGCCGTACACCTGGGTTTGCCGGGTGAGTCTACCAATGGATTTAACGAGTTTATTTATGATTAATCCGAGTTGGATCGTAATACTATGGAAATGAAACCTCCTCATCCTCAGCAACATTGGTTAAGAGACAGCATTTAACAAATTTAGAGTGAAACAAAGAAAAAGATATTGGCCCAAAACACAAAGAAAAAGATATATAACTTAAGTCCAAATCTCATAAAAGTTTCTTTGGGCTATATTTTTATTTTCTTGTGAGAATTTGTTTTCTGCGGCCCAAAATATAAGGAAGATTTGGGCTGATAAAAGCACATGAAAGTATCTTGTTGGGCTATTCTCAGGTCCAGTGAACTATCATAGTACTTACGTGCCAATCTATCATTGGTTACAATTTCCACGTGTGAAACTTAACCGGACCGTTGAAATCCACGTGTATTCTAGACATTGGTTGAAGAAACGTGGAATGACATGCAAAATCGCGGAACGATTAAGGTTCCGACACTTCAACAATTCTTCAACATCTCAAAGACTCGAAGAAATTGAAAAATCAATAAAATCGACGCAAGAATCATACAGAAATTTTCTATGTAGAAAATCTATCTATATCTATATATATTCTAGATTATAGATTTATAGAAAGAGAGGAAGAACAATGTTGAATGGTTTGAGTTTGAGTTGGGCTCTGAATCCGATGGCTTGGAGAGGATTGGTCTACACAGCTTTTATACTCAATTTTGTATTGGTTTGCCAGCTTCTTCTGCTTCAGCCTCTCGTTTCTGCTTTGGGTTAGTAATCTTTTTTAAGTTCTACTATTTATGTTGTTTTTGAATCTTTTCATTAGTTTTGAAGGAATCCCATTTAGTTTATATAGATTTGATACTTTGATCTGGGTTTTTATTGCCTCAAATTCGTGGGTTTTAGCTGAAAATCTAGGCTTTATAGTTTCATTGATTAGAAATTGTGTGAAAGTCTAAGTCTTGGAGGTACAAGGGTGAAAAAGATGATAATTTTTTGTATTATTCAGAATAAGCTCTTTTGGGATTTAATTGGACTGTTATTCGTGTAAGAAGATAAGCTTTTGAATAGTCACTTAGTCATTTTTGTGTTCCCTTTTTATTCCTTCTGCATTGCCATCTTCATATATCCATCCTGGGTGCTTAAATTTTGAAACTTTTATAAATTTTATGTGGTATGCCATGATTGCTGGATAGAGTATAAGAAGTTAAAAAATTATCTCTATGTTGCAAAAAAATTATGAATTTAAGATCCTGATTGCGTAAAGGATGAAGAGTTTCCTCATTTATGGTCATTTCATTACCCTTTTCTGGTTTACATTGGTGGATTAGAATTGTCAATTAGAGAGTGCCCAACTTAGAAAACAATTTTCTTTCACTACTTACTCTTAGAATGCACTAGCATTGTAGTTAACAAAAAATAGCAGGTGATGCAACCGTGAAAGTGATGACTGCTTAGCTGCTAAATATCTTTCTAGTTATGTATCTTTTGTATGACTGTTTTGAGTCCCAGCAGGCAAATAGCCGGTGCATCTCGGTTTAACATTAGAATTAGTATTCTTGGAGTGTATTAGTTTGGGTTCAACTGTTGGCTAGCAAATGCATACGTTGTCTGTTTCTTCGTCCTAAGAATTTTCACTTGGTTGCAGATGGAAAGCCAGGAAATCCTGCAGAGTTATTTGAGAGAGTTTCACAGAGTATTAAGGTGAAGCGTTACAGTGAGGCACTCAATGATCTTAATGCTGCTATTGATGCTGATCCAGCACTTTCAGAAGCATATTTCCGCCGGGCATCCATTCTACGTCAGCTTTGCAGGTATGTTGAAACCTAGGGTCTAAACTTTTATTCTTTCTCTTATTTGAAGTATTTGTTTTTCATGTTTCATTAAAGAATGAAGAAATGGCTTAATGGGCAAAAAGGCCCCTGAACTTACACCGAACCGTCAAATAAGCCCCTGAACTATTATTTCAGCCAAATAAGCCACTGAACTCTTAAAAAAAAGCCAAATAAGCCCTGTTGCCAATGCTAAATGCTCAAATAAGGACTAAATGTTTTAAGATTTTCTCAAATAGGGATCAAAATACACAGTTTCAACAAATTAGAAAACATACTTAATATTTTTTTACAAATTGGATACAATATAAGTTAATACTAATGTGTGAGGGATATATAAATTGAAAATCACACGATAATTTTATATCATATTACATTTAATGAATTTATTTTGATTAATAGGGTTTGATTTTTAATTAACATGATAATATCATTTTTTTATCAAATTTAACGTATATGTATGAGACGCATTGGTTTGCATTTAAGGATTCCCTAATTTGTAAAAATTTGCCAAGTATGTGTTCTAATTTGTTGGAATTGTGTATTTTGATCCTTATTTGAGAAAATCTTAAAACGTTTAGTCCTTATTTAAGCATTTAGCCTTGGCAACAGGGCTTATTTGGCCGTTTTTAAGAGTTCAGGGGCTTATTTGGCCGAAATAATAGTTCAGGGGCTTATTTGACGGTTCGGTGTAAGTTCAAGGGCCTTTTTGCCCATTAAGCCATGAAGAAATCATAACGAAACGTGGTTTTTTATTGAGATGGTCTAAAATTAGTACACTTACTATAAAATTTAATTGTTGTGTGAAGTTTTAAGGTTCCCTTCCACCTTGATAGTAGAACTTGTGGGTCTTTCTCTCTCACTCTCTCCCCCACCCTATCTTCACTTCTGATTGGAGAATCATATGACAGGCGCTTTTTCAATGATGTAGATATGAGGAATCAGAGAAGAGCTACAAAAAGTTTCTGGAACTAAAACCTGGAGATTCAGTTGCTGAAAAGGAACTTTCTCAATTGCATCAGGCTCAAAGTGCTTTGGAAACAGCTTTCAGTCTCTTTGACTCTGGAGACTATTCAAAAGCTTCAGAATACGTGGATAAAGTTGTACTAGTTTTTTCTCCAGCATGCTCGAAGGTAGCACCTACTTTTCTATTCTTTTTGTTTTCACCGAGTTATAGCATCTTCATAGCTCTAATGTGTTTCACTTGTTGCAGGCTAAGCTCCTCAAATTGAGATTGTTGTTAGCAGCTAAAGATTATGCTAGTGTCATATCAGAATCCGGGTTTATTCTCAAGGAAGATGAAAACAATCTTGAGGCCTTACTTCTCCGTGGCCGTGCATACTACTATTTAGCAGATCATGATGTTGCTCAAAGGTTTGTGTAACAACACATATTTTATGATTCTTTTGAGTTACACATAGATCGATGTTTTTTAATAGATATGATACTCGATCTTTTCAGGCATTACCAGAAGGGCCTCCGCCTTGATCCAGAGCACAGTGAACTGAAGAAAGCATATTTTGGGTTGAAAAATTTACTGAAGAAGACTAAAAGTGTAGGACCACTAAATACCCTTCTGAATTCTTTGTCATCCTTTTTTGTATTTTCCTATTTGAGATCAATGTAGGGGCTTTGTTACTTGGGAGTTGGGCATGGGCCTTAATCTATCAAATAACTTATAACTTGTCATGTCATCCACTATGTGTCCCAGTTTGTTAACCCGGTTGGTCTTTTGGAATCTTGTGTAGGCGGAAGATAATGCAAATAAGGGTAAGCTGCGCGTTGCAGTTGAGGACTACAAAGCAGCACTTGCGTTGGACCCTAATCATCTTGCTCATAATGTGCATCTTCACCTTGGATTGTGTAAGCTATTGGTTAAGCTTGGCAGGGGGAAGGATGCTTTAAGTAGTTGTTCTGAGGCACTTAACATTGATGGGGACCTTCTTGAAGCTTTAGTACAGGTCAGCTGTAGATTCCATACACCTTTGCAAAACCTGTTACTATGTTGCCTGAACATAATGTTAATGTCATAACTCTCATTCTTCAACTGTTTTTGCATGTTGCAGAGGGGTGAGGCTAAACTTTTAACAGAGGATTGGGAAGGTGCTGTGGAAGATCTGAAAGAAGCAGCTCAAAAATCACCTCAGGTTGGTCATAAACATTAAATATGGTGGTGGTGGATAATTGTCCCTCTCAAAACTTCTTCTCCCAGAATTATTACACTTATTATATGGTATTCAAGATCAGTAATATGTTATGTATGAGAGATCTATACATGGTTTGCTTCCAATGTTAAACATTAACTGCTGTATTAGTACTTCTAATAAAAAGTTTAGATCAACTTAGAGTTGTCTTTTGGTTTATCCTACTCATGTGAATCTCTGGATTTGTGAGAGCTAAGAGTGCCTGTTTTGCAGGATATGAGTATCCGTGAAGCACTTATGAGGGCTGAGAAAGCTTTGAAGATGAGCAAACGCAAAGACTGGTACAAGATTTTAGGAGTTTCAAAGACTGCTTCAGTAGCCGAAATAAAACGTGCGTACAAGAAGCTTGCTTTGCAATGGCATCCAGATAAGAACGTTGATAAGAGAGAAGAAGCTGAAGCACAATTCCGAGAAATTGCTGCCGCATATGAGGTCTGATACGTTAATATATTTGATTTTCTTATGATTAATACATAATGTTTTAACTTCCAACTTTTGATTGATAAAAATTGGCAATGATTAATGAGTTCTTAATTGGATGAAATGAACGAAATGCCGTCTAGATAATTGATATTTCTGGAGAGGTTTCATCCCTCTATGCAATCGTAAGAGAAAATTACATGCCTGCTTTTCACCTACAGGTTCTTGGGGATGAGGAAAAGAGATCAAGGTATGACAGAGGAGAAGATATTGAAGAGATGGGTATGGGAGGTGGTGGTTTCAACCCATTTGGTGGTGGTGGTGGGGGACAGCATTTCACATTTTCGTTTGATGGAGGGTTTCCGGGAGGAGGCTTTGGAGGATTTGATGGTGGCTTTCCTGGTGGTGGATTTTGGTGAAGAAGCAGAGTTTTCTTTTTATACCCTTCGCAAAACGGTTTTCAAGTGCATATCTTTTATCTTGAGCCCTAACACCAATACGACTAAGACTGACATCTTTCTGCAGCATGTAACTCTACACCATTAGAACTCGGCTGCTTAAATGAACAAAAAAAATGTAGCTCTATTCACCAAGTTTTGCTCAATTTAATTGATTTTGAAAGTTGTACTATAAGTTTATATTAGGATGTTGAAGAGGGCCAATTTAGTAACATGTGGAGGTCTTTCTTTATGGTTTCATAGTAGATTCTTTTTCTTTTCTTTCTTTCTTTATGGCATTATTTTGTCATAAATTCGGTTTCTTCCCCCCACCAAAGCTAACATAATGAAATAAAAATGATAAATATATTGCTTAGCTTAGAAGTTAAATGATTGCAGATACAACTTGTGAGCTGTTCTTGAGTAATTATTAGTGACTATGGAAAATGATTGGCTAATTGCCCCCCTTAATTTAATCAGTTGTTTAACGATCCCATCCGACTTTAGTAATAGTCTCTGGTTTGCACTTCAGCCATTCATTTCCAGTAGCAGGGGCCACTTCCCTGTCTGCTTAATGCATTCATTTGAAACAATCGCTGTAATACTCAGGCTGCCGCCGCGGCGGAGCTGGAATTTCTACATAGCTTGGACTTTTTCACTTTTTATTATGTATATCAGATGAGTTTGGGTGTGAAAGTAATAACCTTACAGAAATGGGATTTCATTGAGCTGCTTGCTGCTTTCAAGTTAAAACAATATGCTTAAATGTGCTTGACCAATGCTTCTCATTATGTTTTCTTTTGCAGAATTCAAGCAATCTTCTTCTATTTTAGTTCCAGGAGCAAAATGCATTCCTTCTGTAAGCTTCTGCAACTTAAATTCCTTCCTGACAAGTGTCAACTAGCCTAATTAAGGAAGTTAGATTAAGGTTCAGTTTATTGTGGGTGGCTTGAGATCAAAATATTGGACTCAGAAAAGATAAGAGAGATTAGAAAAAGAATTAAGATTGAATCAAGATCAAATGATACAGCAGATTACAAACAAAACAACAACTCCCTCATGCCAATGACAAGAAGAAAAGGAATCAAGGAAAAAAAAAAAACTCAAAGGCTCCAAAAAACTGCCCCAAAAACTGCAAATCCAAAAGAAACAAATCCCATATTGGAACAAAGTTTCATAAGGCTCATTGCACCAGAAGCATTAGCATCACCAGCAGCAGCTTTAGGAGTTGCAACAGGAACATCCTTCTCCGGCGCAGCCGGTGCAGGGGCTGGTGCAGGAGTTGGTCCAAAAATTTGCAAAGGAAGCAGCACTTGATCAACCTGATAAACTGCAATTCTTCTATCAGAATAGACAGAGTTAGCCACTGTTGCATTGACCACACCCGTAGTTATGTTGACTTGGTTCCCAACAGCCGTGACATTGAGTGGGAAGTTACCACTCTTGACATCTCCCGCCTGTGTCCTCAAAGGGTTGGTGGCAGTTTGGAACTGTGCCGTGGACATCAAGGTAGGGAGGATATGGAATTGAACCAACTGCAACTTTTCTTGATCAGAAAGGGAGTTCAATGTTCCTGGCTTTAGGCTACTGAATGCATTGTCACTTGGTGCAAATATTGTTAGGCCATCATTGGGGTTTGGGATGCTTAATTGGTTGTTTAGTTGATTCTCAACCTGAGTGGCTTTTAGTAGCCTAATGAAAGAGGTGAATTGGCCACCCTTTTCAAGGATTGAAGTGATGTTATCTACTTTTACGGGCGGCGCCGGGGCGATTTGAGCTGAAGTTTTGGTGCATATGAAGAAGAGAGCTAGGGAAAGAATGGGAAAGAAGAGTTGCTTGCTCATTGTTTTTAATAGGCTTTGCTCTTTTATTTTCTAATGTTATGTTTGGTCTTTTGCCTAGTGGGGGTATATATATATATTAAGAGATGGGAAGGGTTGTTTGTTTAAATGTTAGGTGAATGGGGTTA